>JBCJKH010047000.1:8619-21687 GCA_039877255.1 Loriculus beryllinus
GAGAAATCTAATGCTGGACAGATGCAGTACCATGCGAGCTTTAAAACGGTGCTACCCACATAGCTCTCGCTCCCCTTTGTGCTGCTCTGGAGCCAGAGACTAAAATTCCCTGGCTCCACTAAGAAAGTGTTTTACAAATGCTTAGTTTTCCATAATTTTGTAAGCTACCAAGCAGAGGATTATAGCAAGGAGTAGATGCTTCAGGAAGATTATTATCACTGCATGTATCCTTATTACTGTTGTAACTGTAGCAACACGTGTAATGCTTTATTAGGGGGTGGTCTAATATATAAAGTATACAAAAGGTATGAGAGTGTCCTAAGGTATGAAAAAATGGCAGGTTGTTACAAGGCTACAGATCTTGTAGATTTTTTGTACAACACCCTGCAGATTTAGTAGGTTTGTGGTTTTAAGTGATCTGTCAACCTCTATATTGCCATGATTGCAGTAGGGTTTTCACCTATGTAACACAGTGATTGCATTGCCTTTAGGAAAGCAGTGGGTAGGTGCTGTGTAGGCAGGTAGTGTATTTGTTGTACTGGCTCGTTACTTACCTTGTCTGAGACTGCAGCGCTCTGGCTGCCCTCTTGCCTGACTTTTCCTCACTTGCAATTCAGCACTTTCCAGTGTTTGTCAAGACGGTGCAACTTGCTTATTGATTTATTAGGAGAGAAAACATGAACTGTGTTCATCAACCACCTGTCCACAGGAAACTTTTAGTAATTTACAGAATAAAAAATACCCTCTTTAGATACAGGTGAATATTAAGCAGGAAAAAATCATGGAAATTGTGATGGTATTAGGTGGAAAAAATCCATTTGTCAGGGCTGTTTGCTTCTTACATTGTACAGCCATTGCATATTGGCCCTCTGATTGCCTGAGGAATTCATTCTAAGCCTGCTTTTTATCCAGGAAATTGGATGCTAATGAGGTGTGTATGAGACAGGGTGTGGGCAGAGTTTAGGAGCTGGAGATACTGCAGGACATGGAGAAGACAGGAAAGAGGGAAAAGGGGAGAACAGAATGCCAGAACTGAGATGGTAGCTGTTTGGGGTCACAGTCCTTCCTTTTAGCCTAGAGTTACAGCTTCACAAAGGAAAACATCCACTTTGAAAACAGAAGATTCAGGAAAAGGAAGCAGAGACTAAGATGGGTTGGGGGATGTCGGTTTGGTTGGAGGATGGAAACAGGATTTATTGTCTCTACCATCAAGACTGCAGTATATCTGAGGAAACAGCCCTGCCTTTAGAAAGTGGTTTTAGAAGGGTAGTGAGGTAAAAAATACATCCTAGCTCTTCCAGCCCCTCTCCTTTGGAAGATATTTAATGGTGTGTCTCAATTCAGCCAAGGGGAGTAAGGCTTCACTTCCAAAGGAGCAGTGTTTATACCTAGACATAATTTCTCTCCTGTAGTTGAACATCTAGCCTCAGGAGATTAGGAATGAATTTACACCCAGTGGGCTTGTGACCATGAGCTACATTCAGTGCAGTGCCTGTGGGGATTCTTTCTTCTCTGGTGTTGGTATCTCAGCCAAGCAATCTTAATATCATTGTGGAAAAGGCTAATCAGAAGTGGCAATTTGCACTCAGCATAATTAAATGAGTAAAGCAGGCTTCTGCATATGTGCTGTGTTCTTTGCACCCACTTTCTTCTGTGAAGTCCTACTGCATTCTTCCTTGTGGCCCTCTTCATTTATGGGTTCACACTCCAAGCAAGAGGCCTATGTAATTATGTAGCTAAGTAAGTACCCAGCGCAAATAGAAACACTTTCACCACTGTTTTACATGTACATAAGTCTTTCAAATTCCAAATAATGTCCTCAGACAGACTTCAGTTGGAAAAGATACTATTTTTATATTAGAATACTTCTTAATGAAGGCAAATGGAAGCCTTTCCGCTAAATCCAGTGAAGGGTGGATAAAGGTCTATATAGTAATTTGAGGCATCAAATATTGATTAACTTTTCTCAAATCTGTTTATGTCAGCATGTCATTGCAGCATTCCTTCTGGAACGTGTAACAAAACCTATAGACACAGATACATCTGCAGTTTGATGCTGACAAATCACAGTCTTCATAACTTTCGCACATGAAGTTGGGCATAGTTATTCCTAGCTTACAGGACATTATTTTTTAAAGTGTCTCACACTTTTCAGAGATATATGGGATTTTATAACGTGTTTAAATGAATGACCTGCCTGACCATGTTAGGGGTGCATGTGTGCATATATGTACCTGCACAGAAAACTGCATGGAGCAGATGGTTGCCGAGTATCCTCATCTGACTTGTGCAGGCACATAAAAAATCTGATTTCAGTAAATAGCTGGAATGGCATTTGTGGCAGCAGCAGTGAATACAGAAATGTTGCCTTGTGTGTGGCTGGAGTCTTCATTCTGCAAGGGCAAGCTTTTCTTGTTCTGCAAAACAGTGATCCAGTGTTTTAGCATTGTTCATAATATAATGTTAAAAGCTGCAGAAGAAGTTGGTAAAACAAAGGTTAAAAACTTCCCATTTTCACAGGATGGTTTTTCACCTGGCTCTGGGAGACTTCACCATAAAGTTGCTCTTTAGTACAGGTGTCACTGCCAGAGGCATTGGAATCTACCACACTCACAGCCCCAGGTGAAATCATGCTGCCCTCTTAAAAACACGTACGTGAAAATCCACAAAGCACAGAGTTACTATTTCTTCTACCTACCAGTTAATGTAACACCATTACTAGAGTCACATACCTGAATACTGTATTATAATGGGGAAACAAATACACACTTTAAAGGTTTTATTTTTTTTCCTCCTTTCAGCTGAATGTAGTTTGAATTAAGTCTAAGAATCATGTACATTAATCATTAAATTGTATCATCTTAATTAGTAATTATATTTTGTTAGGAAGCTTGTTTATTCCAGAATGGAGGGCCCAGACTTAGACAGAAATGGCATTTTACTTCGCCGTCTGGTATAACTCTAAAGAACAGGTCCCTTCTAGAACTTTGCTAATGCTTTGTTCACTCTAGTTTTAACTAACTCATTGCATGGGTTATCTTCAGGTTGTCTTGGGAGACTTTTGTAAAATGAAAGATTTGTCTTTGATCTCCCTATCGATCTAGCAATATATCTTCTTGCAAGTCAGTCTAAATTCTTTTCTATTGCGATACAGTTTGAGAGGCTCTCTGCTGTCACGTACATGGCTGTCTTACCTGTCATTGAACAGGTCTTTAATTCATACATAATTGTTATCTTCTTCTAACTGTTCTAGTATTTCTCTCATCTTCTGAACAGTCTAATGCGGTTTTTGGGTTTAGTTCCAGAGACATGCACTGAGTGATCCCTTGCTTGGTTTTCAGTAACTGAGGACAGACACATCTCTCTTGTTCCAGACAGTTATTTAAAAGAACCACCACTTAGTCGTTTTTGTCCTGGTTTGAGTTAAGCTCTAGACATGTCTTTAAATCTAATAGTCTATGGGATGTTGGATCCTCTGGTGGTGTGATGTTCTTACCACATTGCTATGGCTGGACCTTAAAGTGTTGCAAATCCATGATTTTCCTTAACATTTATCACACTGGTCCTTCAGTTCTGTTGATAGTATTTGCCTAACAAACAGTTCAAATACTCATCAGTTGTTGCTTAGCCTTGTGTTGTGGTTGGGCTTTTTGTATC
Source organism: Loriculus beryllinus (assembly GCA_039877255.1). NCBI lineage: Eukaryota > Metazoa > Chordata > Aves > Psittaciformes > Psittacidae > Loriculus > Loriculus beryllinus. The sequence goes on from JBCJKH010047000.1 coordinate 12,277, forward strand.
CTTTCAATTAAGATATTTAGGGTTTAATCACAGTATGACATTGTCTGGTAATACTATATAATTAAATGGGGGTGGTTGTTGAAGTGTATAATTAGGATTCCTGACAGTTCATTGTGAATCTCTGGTCTACTATGAAGAAGAACAAAGCCAGAGAGAAAATGCTGGCTGGGTTATATAAATAAGTGAGAGATGATGGTCAGGCTGAAAATGAGGGTTCTCCCCTCCTTTAATGAATGGGTTTGTGTACATTGCATAGTATAAAGTATTTCTTAGGCTGAAAGCTTTCCAGAGATAATAGTGTTGGCCCTCTGGGGCTCTTTATTATGTCAGATGTGGGATTTGGATTTACAGGAAGTGGCCGCTGCCTCCAACAGACTCAGTGTGGTGGAGGAGAATTTGCCCGGCCCCCCCTGCATGCAGAGCTGAGGGCTGCAACCTGCGGATCATCAACAGTGGGTTTTTCCCAAGGTGTCCCAGGAAGAACCACCCCGTTCCCATTTCCACTGAAATGCCCTGAACTCCTGAGACAAAGTGTCCCCTTCAGGTGACAAGGGACATGGTGAGCTCTGCCAGCCACTTTCCCAGCATTGCCCCTTCAGTGGTGACAGTGTCTTTTTAGTGTCAGGATTATTTAAAGTCCTGTGAGTAGTGAATTCTTCTACTGCCTTAAGCCTTAAGGAATGAATCCCCACTTTCTTTCCCTAACAGTCTAGGAGTATGCTGTTCCGCTAAAATGCAAACTGACAGTCTCATGTAATTATATAGCTTCAAGAATTATAGGATAGTTTGGGTTGGAAGCAACCTTTAAAATTCATCTTGTCCACCCCTTACTGCAATAAGCAGGGATATCTTCAACTAGATCAGGTTGCTCAGAGCCACATCCAACACCCCCTGATTTACCATTAACCACATCCAACCTGACCTTCAATGTTTCCAGGGATGGGGCATCTACCACCTCTCTGGGCAATCTGTGCCATTGCCTTACGACCCTCATAATCATAAAGAATGTCTTCCTTATGTCCAGTATAAATCTACTGGTTTAGTTCAAAGCCATTACCCCTTGTCCTGTCACAACAGGCCACACTAAAAGGTCTGTCCCTGTCTTTCTTGTAGTCCCCTTTAGGCGCTGAAGCTGCTCTAAGATCTCTCCAGATCCTCCTCTTCTCCAGGCTGAACAAGCCCAGCTCTCTCAGCCTGTCTCCATAGCAGAGCTGCTGCAGCTCTCAGACCATCTTCGTGCCCTCCTCTGGAATCACTCCAACATCCCCACGTCCCTCTTGTGTTGGGGGCCACAGAGCTGGACACAGCACTGCAGGTGGGGTCTTTCAAGAGCAGAGGGGGAGAATCCTCTTCCCTTCTTTTGATGCAGCCCAGGGTATAATTAGCTTTCTGGGCTGTGAGCACATATAGCTGCCTTCTTCATGTCCAGTTTTTCATCAGCTAGTATCCCCAAGTCCTTCTCCACAGAGCTGCTCTCCATCCCTTCATCCCCCAGCCTGTATTGAAACCAGGGATTAGCCCAACCCAGGTGCAGGACCTTGACCTTTGAAAGAAAGGGGGACCAGAATGGAAAAGAAATCCCCCAATGTGAAGCTCAGGATAAAATCACCGTAACTGGCACCACTGGCCCCAGCAGGAGTTGCACAGCTCTTTTGAGGCACAAATCTCAGAACAGGCTTTTGAGGTGTGTTTTTTCCTTTCCAGAGGTTGTTTGTACAAGCACAAGCTCTGTGACAAGGCAATCAGGTTCTGCAGAACACTGTAGAAACCTGTGAGGATGGAATGGTTTGGGATTAGTCCATTTATTTATTAATTTATGAAGAAAGAAGCTCTGTGTCTTGCAGTGTTTACTTGAAATACAGTCACTGTTTCAGCCTCTGTCTTGCTGGCATGTTTCCTCCTTTTCCACCTGGCACAGGAAAACTGGCACAAGTTAGGTGAGTACATACCCACCGCTTAGATGTCAAGTTTCCCTGCTTTGATTGCTTCCTAATAGATAACCAGAAAGTTTTCAAAACAAACATAGCTTGCGTTTATCCCTATTTGATTACAAAACCAGAAGTAAAACTAGTAAATTCCAGGAGAAACGACAGCATGTTTTTCCAATGGCATTGTAAAAATCTGACAGTGCAGTTAAACAGGCTGTTGCAATCCACCTGCCCACAAGCCAGCACTGCACCACATGGGCAAGCAGGACTGTTGCCATTGTGGAGACAGGGTTTGTGGAGACTGGATGTGGGAAGAAGGCTGGCACTCACGTTCCCCCTAGGGCCAAGTGGAAAGGAAATCTTGGCAAGATACTGAGTGGGGAGTGAAGAAGGAGGGAGTAGTGAACACAATTCGGTGTTATCACCCCTGTTTTATAGCATACAATAAAAGGCCTTGGTCTGAATGGTCAAGAGCTCTTCCCCACAAAGCCCTGGGAATGGATGTGCACACATGAGGGAGCTGAGGCATGAGGAATGGCTCAGTTGAACGAAGGCAGCAGCATGTGCCTCCCAACCCAGGCACTCCACAACTGCAACCTAAGGGCTCAGCGCTCCCCTGCAGACGGGTCATGCACTAACCATGATGTTTGTCCTTTTCACCAGACTTACCCCCAAGAGGGGCTGTCCAACACCATATAGATTACAGACCCGGAGAGGGGCTAGAGGGGCCACTGCTCAGAGAAGCCCTAGTACATGCTATGCTTCCCATGGCTGTAGCTTCATGCTAACTCCTTTCAATATCTTAGGAATGAGCATGGACATTTATGCATTAGTTAGGAAAAAATGTGGGGCATCTTCTTATGTTTAGCTCAAGTTACAGCCTTTATGCTGTAAGAATATACTCTAAACTGAAGGAAAGTTATTTACCTCAAAATAATAATTTAAAGAAACATGAACCAGTTTCAAGTTTTGCCATTTATTATTATTATAAAGATTGATTGCTTTCTGAGGTAGGTTACACATATGGAGCCATCAAATCATCAGTTTTGCTGACTGCAACAAAACCATTTGTGGAGGACCATAGGAATTGTTTTCATGAAGGGCAGGTTAGTAACCTCTAACAGCACACAGAAGAGAAGACAAAAGTCTCACTTTGAATTTCGTGGCTGGCTGGATCCAGTAATCTGAAAGCTATACAAAGTTTATTGTGGGCAAAGATGCGTCTGCTTTTGATTTGAGAGTGCTAATGTAATATGCTGGTTTTGTGTCAGTACAAAAGCTTCTCTGTGCAAAACATACACACACACATAGTTTTATATATATATTTGAACATAAATGTGTCTGTATATGTAGTTATAGACATACACACTTATATGCCTGAATTTTAAAATCCTCTCTGTCCTAAGAGACAGACTTACTTTCTTAATGGTTAATCATACATATTAGTAAAAACACACCATTTTACAGTCAAGTGCCTACACTTAAGCACTTACTGCTGGGTTTTTCAAGTCATTTAGTTATTTAAACCTAGAGATGGATTCTTCATGGAATAATCTTTTACTAGTGAGATAGGCACTCACTGGGAGCTTGTTGCAACTTTGCATGGTTTGGGATGGAAAGGACCTTGAAGATCATTCATTCCAACCCACCTACCATGGGCAGGGATTCCAACTGTTTCTAGTTGGAACTCGATATATGTAGGTTGCACAGCCCCTTTAAATATAACTATTATTCATCAGTTTTGAAGACATTAGTTTTAAGAAATGTATCTTTGGAAGGCTGCAAACTAGGCTTGAAGTCTTCCTTCCAAAATTCAAGGGACTTTATCTCTTTTCAATTAATCACACTGGTGAAAACCCCTCCTAAGTAATGTATGTATTTTCATTTCCTGCCCTACATTTCTGCGATCATCTTATCAGTACATTTTTTGTCAGGGCTATGAAGGGAACCTTGCATCTTTGTCAACTGATCTGCTAGAAGAAATATTATGAGGCCACCTATGATTTTGAGGCCACCTATGATTTTGAGGCCACCTATGATTTTGAGGCCACTCTGTAGCAAAAGCCAAGAAAATGACACAGAGGCAAATACTTCTACAAGAATTATTCAGCGAAAGAAAGTGTGTGCATATCGTATTTGAGTGTTCAAAGATGTGACCCTGAATTGTAACATAGTTGAAGAGTCAGGCATTATAAGGTGGTTATACTGCGTGTCAAAAAGGAAAGATTTTTAGTCTCTGATTAAAAAACATGGCACAACAGCAACCAGAAAAAAGAACCAAAAAAACCCAGCTCCTCCTCTAGCAAAACCTTTGCTTATGTGGAGCCCAAAAGGAATCTGCAGATGTATACCCCCTGTGTGAGAACAAAGTCTTCAGTCACTGGAATGCAATGCTATAAAAACAAATACTACAAAGCCTGGTAACAGGGGGATGTCTCACTTGCATATTTTTTTGTGACCATCTTGGTTTGCAGAGAAGGGGGTCCCCAGCGCATGTGAGCCAGCAGGATCTCTTTGTACTAGGTCGCTGTCTGTTTGGCCAGATGTCTTCCCAACAGTGAGACAGAAAAAACAGAGCTCTTATTAAAATAAGTCAGGGAAAGGAATGGAAAAAAGCATGTGTCCAGCGAAACGAAGCACATTGTGTCCCATCTGATATTTATTAAACGTTGATCAAATCTGCAGTGAGCAATGCACATCATGCGGAAGTGACCCTGGTTCCCTGGGTTTGGAAGTCAGTGACAAATGTCTGGGAGCAGACCAACATTGAAAACACATGTACAGGACACACAGAGAAGTGTGCAGCACTAGAGCAACAATAACAAGTGGAGAAGAGCTGAGTTCATCTGAGAATCCCCTTTTTGTAGGGGATAGAATACGTTTTACATATGTTCTATTGATGGATTGGTCATGTAAGGTCTTTCCCTGTACATTTACTCTACAGGTTTCTAGATGAGAGGTTACACATCTCTGCATTTTATGTAAGCCATGAAAGCAGGCACAAAAGTGGGTAAGAAGGGGAAAGTAAGGGCTCCTTGGAGTCTTGACTCCAATGTGATAAACCTGTATGATTTTATGCCAACCTTGCTTAATAATGAGCGTTTGAAATCATCTCTTATCTGTTACTCCTTAGTGTTTTGCCTATCGCATCTTTTCAGAGCAACCCTTCAATAAAACTCTTCAATAAAAATAAGTGTCCTCACAGCACAGACTAAATGCATCCTCCTTTATTAGAACAATCTTATTTGGGCTTGGTCCTTAAACAGGGAAGTGGAGAAAAGCAACAGGGCAATTTGAAGCCAGGCTCAGTGCTTGGGGATGTTGTAGAGCCCTGATTACACTGTAATTCATCCCTCTACAGACAGGGTTGCATTCCTGGCTTTTTATCATTGCTTATAACCTGGATTATTTAACTGCACAGAAAGACATCAGAGTGAGTCTCCCAAATCTTTCCTTCAAGGTACCTCTGTCTTTAGTAATTTTTATACGTTTAGTTAACTAGAAAGTCACGTGTTAACTAGCAGCAGAGTGAAGTACTATGCATGTGCAATAAAGAGTAAACTTAAAAGCTCTGGAAGACTTTACTGTGTCCATCTCTAGGTAAAGGAAAACAAAGGAGTGTGTTTCCCTGGTGTTTCACTCCAGACCTAGACCTGGACCTGGGACATGTTAGATGAGGGTAGCAGGGGCTCAGTGTCAGTCACATGCAGTTTTAAGCTGACAGGCAGAAAGCGCCAGCAGGCAATGCAATGCACGCTTCCAGCCCAGCTTAATGGAATTGCTCTTGCCTGTATGATCGCTTTAGTACGCTGTGTTTATGTTACCGATACCAACAGCACTGAACTGTTAAAGGATAGAAGGGTCTGGTTTTTGTTGGGGTGGTATTCTGCTGTCAAATTGAAATATGCTGAAAGTAAAAGTTCTGAAAAGCCAAAGTGCTGTTTTATTGAACCAGTGGTAGAGAGGACTGAGACAAGTGAAACAAGATCCTTACGAAGCACTGGAACATACATAATGCTAGATGCTGAACTGCGATACATCCAGTGACATCAGTGAAGTTTCAGCTCATTACACTACACGGAAAGCCAGAGTACAGTGACAGAAAGCAGGTCGTGTCATAAAATGAGTAGTCTTAATACAAGACAGTAATCAAGTGAAACTTTTCTACATTTGGTTGCTGTCAAAGGTTTTGTTTCTATTTCTGCCTTTCTCTGTGCTTTATACCTCTGCAGTCTATCAGTCTTCTCAGTTATAGATCTGGTCCTGCTTCCATCAACATTAAAATAGGGAGGATCAAGCTTTCTGTTATCTGTGTATTTAGAAGGTGAATGTGATGTGCTTTTTGCCGCAAGCTTCTCCTGGGTTTTGATATGTGGTATGTTCAAAGACTTACAGGATTGGAATCTGAATTTTAAATCCATTGGAGGAAGAACCTTGCATTCAGCACACAAGGGTTCAATGAACCCATTAGTACCGGTTAAAAGCAGTGAAATGGTGCTCTAGACACCACAAGTTCCCACTATGAAATAATTTCAGTCTCTGAATAACCTACTGCAAACCTTCAGAAAACCACTTTCCGTTTCCAGCAGAGCTTCCCCACTAGCAAACTACTTGAGCCTGTCAACCAACCAAAGAAAACCAGCCCACACATCAGGATTCATAAGCAAACTTGACTGTTGAATTATGGATGCTTCACCTTTTCTTTTATAGTTCAGGGGTTACCAGCCTTCCAAATCTAAGTCACCAATAAATGGGCTATGCAACTGCCTGGCTCTGTCAGCCCCCTTCCTTCCAACCTACACAGACAGAAGAGAAGCCTTTCCCCTCTGGAGTTTCTGTTCTTGGGAGGTTTATGTTTGTAAGTCCTTGTCTCATTTTCCCCTAAAGTTCTTCTTCCTGAAAAAAAATCAACAACCCAAATTATTTTATGCCTAAGCCCCAAGGAACCCAAATCCATGACATCTCTTTCATCACATGGCAGCGGAACATGATGTCGCAGATTAAATGTTTAGAAAAAACATGTGATGTCATAATGTGGAAGATGGGCTGACCTGTGGCAGACACATTTCTGTCTCAGCCACAGCTAGTATACATGTAGCGGGAACTGAGGAAAATGCTTTGTCAAATAAACTTCGCATAAATTCTCTTCCTGAGTTGCCCCGACACTGTAATCCCCCCTTCAAGTACCCTGGGCTTAAAGAAGTTGCCGGAAAATGCTGTTCTTAAAGAGAGAAATGCAGTTAACTTCACTTGATACGTTGGTCACCCGTCCTCTGTGAACCCAGGGGAAGTGGCCTGTGCTTTTCTCTTAAAATTGAAAAATAAAAAACCACTCTGCAGAAGGTCATGAGTTGGGAAAAGTAAAATCAGCTGTGGGTTAGGCCTCAGGGGAAATATAAGTTACTCATAAAAAGCTACAGAGCAAGTTTTGATTAGTTAAGTAATCTGGTACATAGAATTTATTAGAGCTTAAAGCTTTCCTGTGGGACTCCCCTAATAGTACACAAATAGAGTAAAATATCAAAGAAATACATTTTTTGACAGACACAGAGAGCTACATTAATCCTGGCCTGCCTAATGCACATTGGAAGGAGGGGTAAATCCCACCCGTTCGTTCCAGCATAGTGGTCCAGTTTTCATGTTGATACACACTTGTGTTTCCGATGAATTTCTTGGTAATTTAATACTTCCAACACTCTTGAGCTGTTCCCAAGGAACATATAGAGAAAAGAGGAATATTGCTTCCCTGATAGACTCAAAGATATCAGACTGTTCTGCAAAAAGCTCAGATACAGAATAATAAAGACCTGTTTTCTTTCATAAGCTTGAGGCCCTTTTTTTTTACACTTTACCACAAGGGGAAATCGAGCAGCATTTTTCTGCTGGTGTAAGTGGACCACTAGCTTTACCAGAACAGCACCCTTTCTTGTCTGTGGAAATAGGATGTCCTCCAAACCCCCCAAAAGAAGGAAAAACGTTTCTCTCACTATGTAAAGAGAGTGTTCACATGGTAACTGTTTGTGGTAATGGCTGCAAAGCATGAACAGTACTCCTACCAGAGTTTCACAATGCTGTTTTATTTCTTTGTTTTCCTTCTACCAGAGTATTTAGCGTCTCTCATTGTCCCAGTGGGGAGACTGAATGGTAAGAAAGAGCTGCTTAGACATGGTGCCTGACAGAGGAGACAGTAATGAACGCTTGGCTTCCAAAGTTCACCATAATCTTATTACCACAGTTGGAAAATAGTCCTGTCTCTCAGGAAAGCTACAGGTTTTCCACTACAGCAGAACCTACTTCTCTTCCACATGCTAATATCCCAAAATGATTGTATCACTAAGCTGATGCTCTAACCACCATGGAGGCTTTCCTAGCTGATTAGGGAAACAGGCACCTGTATATCATCTGCTTACATAAATAGCTTGTTCTTTGGAAAATGGAGGAAAGAAAGCAAGGAGATAAAACTAGCAATGTGTTCTTTGGGTTGTTCTAAAATTCTTTCAATCTTATTTTGCAGGTATTCAGGAGGGGACTCAATGTACCAAATGCAAAAATAACTGGGCACTGAAGTTTTCCATCATCTTATTATATATTTTATGTGCCCTGCTAACAATCACAGTAGCCATTCTGGGATACAAAGGTATGTATGCCTTGAACTCTACGTTGCACTTTCAGCCAAGCATGTTTCCACGTATGTAGACAGACAATTTGTCACATTAAATATGAATACCTTGGCAATGTTGGGTTTTGTACCCACATAACAACAAACTGCAACCTTAGAGTTTCAAACAGTTTTGAAGTTTTGAAACTGGATTGGACATTTGAAAGAAAATTTAGAACAAAGCGATCATTCTTCTGCCATGAAGAAGCATTAACTGGAAGACTCAAAACTCCGTAACATGTGCTATACCTTGATTTCATTGAGCTGTTTTACTGTACCTCACCTTTCCAGAGTAAATATCCTTAATGAGAGAGCCAGGAATAGTTTTACTAATACAATATTTATCACAGTAACAAAGTGTAGAATCAATATTACTTTGAAATATCTGGCAGAAAGATTGAACCAGGATGTGTCAATGTATTGAGTTATCTACAATCATTTTGATGAACAAAGACGCTTAGATGCTTTTGACAGTAATTTCAAAGATCCTGGTAGTTAGGCAACCCAGTAATGGAGGAAATGTCATTTGTGCAAGTCATTGGTAGGGCATATTAGAAAGCGCAACTTAAAATTCCCATATGTCCTCAGCAATAATTAACTGTTGCCACTTAGGCATTCTTATGAATGTTTTGATGTGAATGCCTGGTTCTGGAGTAGTCTCAGCTATATTAAGTTAAATAAATAAGACATGAGTTTCTGGTAAGAAAAAGAAAGTGAATAGCATCATTGTGAGTACTATAGCAGGACATTGCAGTATGTTGCATACAAAACAAAGCTAGCTTTAAACAAGCTACTTGAGCATAGCCCTGAGAGTAGCTTCAAAAC
>JBCJKH010047001.1:0-23446 GCA_039877255.1 Loriculus beryllinus
TTCTCAGCCTGGCTCCATACAGGAGCTGCTCCAGCCCCTGAGCATCCTCGTGGCCTCCTCTGGACTTGTTCCAACAGTTCCATGTCCTCTTTATGCTGAGGACACCAGAACGGCACTCAATGCTCCAGGTGAGCACCTCGGGTACCCTGGAGGGCTCTGACCCTGCGGCACACGCCGGGCCTCGGCTACGCGGGTCAAACCCGCCCCTTGGGAGCGCTCCCCCCGGTTGAGCCGGTACAAACCCGCACCACCACCTGCGGCCCCGCGGCTCCGAGCCCGCCCCGCGCCCCCAGCCCCCGTTTGAAGCAGCCGGACGCCCCTCCGCCAATGGCAGCGGGACCGGGCGTCCCCCGGAGCCAATGGGAGGCGTGCTGGAGGAAAGGGGCGGGGCGAGCGCGCCCCCGGCTGGAGCCGGGCAGCTGTGGTAAACAAGTGGGCGGGTCTCCCGCTTCCTTGGCGTTCAGAGGAGCCAATGGGCGAGCGGCTCCTCCACCATTCAGCCAATAGCGAGCGAGGGCGGGGCGCGGCCCTGGCGCGAGCGTTCACGGCGGGCATCACCCTGTCCGCTGATTGGTTAGCGGAGCCCCCCGCGCGGCCGTTGGCAGGGGGCGTGGCTTGGCGAAGGGGCGTGGCCGGGGCGGTGCTGCCGCAGTGAGCGGCGGGTGCGGGCGGGCAGCGGGGCGCTGCGGCGGGGGAAGGCGGGGCGGGAGCCGGCGCTGCCTGAGCGGCTCCGTGCGTGCGGGGCTTCCCCCGGTGCTGCATGGGCAGAGCGGGAGCCGTGCCCCGGGAGCGCGCAGTGCGGCCGACGTCGTCCTCTGGGGTTAGCGGGCGCTGGCGGGGAGCGGGCAGCGCTGAGGTGTTATCACTGCGGGACCCGGAGTGGCTGAGGCGAGCGGGTGAGTAACGGGGTGGGAGAGCATCGGGACGGGGCTTTGACGGCGCCTTCGGGGTCGTGTGTGCCCGGGCGAACAAGGCAGGGCTGGGGCGGCTCATTTCGGACGCGTCCGGGTGTTTGAACGCGGTCCCGCTCGCGTTCCTGGTCCGAAAGTTGAGCTCCGTCTCCTCCAGTGCACATAAGGAAGGGACTTGGGGGGAGGCAGTGGATAACTCTTTAGAACGAGGTTTGGGAGAAAGGGGGAATTTGCCGGGATCTGTTTAGCAAAAACAAAATCCGTGGAATTTTTTGCCTCAAGAAACTTATCCCGAGCCGAGATTTCTCGTGCCTTGTTACGAGCCCGCCCGTCTCCAGCCCCTGACAGCCTGGCGAGGGGAGGAGAGGAGCCCCGCGTCCCTCGCTCTGGTCCCTCGGGGGGTTTCTTCGCCGGGTACGGATCCTCCTCCCGGCTGCCCCGCCAGAGGAGCCCGGAGCCTTGGGGACGGTGCAGAGCTGGGAGCCGCTTGTAGGCTGGGGACTTGGTGGCAGGTCCGGAGAGAGGGAAGCCGAGCACGGGGGTGGGTGAGCGGGTGGGGAGGCGGCAGCTCCTCCGGGACAAAGGCTTACACCGCCGGCTGCATTCGTCCTGGTGCTGAATGGACGCGCTCTTCTCTTCCCCGCCTCGCAGGGATGCTGCAGCATGAACCCACCGCTTAGAGAGCAGCGATCACGCCGCCTCGGCACCGCTCCCTGAGCCAGCCCGACAGCAGCGTCCGGTGCGGAGCCTGCACGGGGACTGAGGCCGGGAACCGCTCCGCCGCCCGGCTCCGGCGGGATGCGCTCGCCGCCGCCTTCATGCCGGCAGGAGAGACTCTGAGCCGCCGCTCCGCGTCCTGCGAGCCCCTCGGGCAGGGACCCCGGGCAGCGGCGGGGCCCCGGACGGGAGCCGTGCACGCATCGCCCGCCGGCGGCCCCCGGTGAAGGCGCCGGCGCTGCGAGGGGGGCACCCCTGAGCCTTTCGCCGCCGAGACGAGCGGCGCATCCCGGGCTGGCGGTGGGTCCCACCCGGCGGCCGCGATCCGGTGCCCCATGGTGGTGCTGCGGAAGCTGCCGGGGATGCCGGGCTGGCCGACGGCGCTGGGGCTGCGGCTGCCGCAGAAGTTCCTGTTCCTGCTCTTCCTCTCGGGCCTGCTCACGCTGTGCTTCGGAGCCCTGTTCCTCCTGCCCGATTCCTCCCGCTTCAAGCGCCTCTTCTTACCCCGCCGGGCCACCGCCTCCACCTCCTCTTCTTCCTCCGCCTCCTCCTCCTCCTCCGCCGCCGCCTCCTCCACCCGCGACACCGACCTGCCCCGCAGCCCGCCCGCCGCCGCCGAGCCCCGCCACGCCAGCCCCGCCGCGCCGCGCCGCCTGCGGGAGAAGCTGCGCTCCGCCGCCCGACCCGCGCCCCGAGCCCGGCAGCAGGTGCAGGGCGACGGCAGAGCCGAGGCCGCCACCGGCGCTGCCCCCGCGCGGGACACGCGAGCCCCGTTCCGCTTCGACTACGAGAGGTTCCGCCGCAGCCTCCGGCACCCGGTGCGGGGCAGGCGGCCCGGAGAGGACCCCGAGACCCGCGCCCGCAGGATGAAGATAAAGGAGGTGAGGAGCAGCCGCGGCTCCCTCGCTCAGCCCTCGCGTCCTCTCCGCTCTCCTCACACCCCTCTCCCTTCCCCCTCCGTTTCCCACCCGTTCTCCTTGCGCCCCTTTCTCCCTCCTTTTCCCAAGGAAGGTGATGGGAATTGAGGAGGGTCTCTTTACGAGGGGTGTCCCGCAGCGTGGCCCCGCACACGTGCTGCTCAGCATCCGCACGCATCTCCTCACTGGAGAGGAAAGGTCAGGACCGGCTGTGACCTGAATTTAAAGGGCTGAAATTAGGCAAAGGGAAATTTCATCTTGGTTATTAGGGAAAAAAAATCATGTGTGGTGGGAGGTGTCTGGGGTTGTGCAAGAGGCTGCCCGTGTGTCCATGTCAGCCTGGCTGAGCTGCTCTCTAATGGGCGTTGTACTGGTCCATGGGGACGGCGGGACGGGATGTGCCTCTGTGGCTGTTCCATAACCCGCTCCGGTGCTTGCTCTGGATTGAGCTGACCTAGGGCTTGTAACCCACTGACAGCGACGCTCCGAGCCCAGGGAATGTCACCAGTGGGGAGGCACGGGGGTGACAGCGGGGACAGGCTGGCCTGGTGCCTACAGCTTGTGCATAAAAGCCTGGCACAAGCAATGCAATGCAATCTGTGACCCAGTTAACTGAGAGCTATAGATTCTGTGTAGTATTTGATTGTGTTTGTCGTATCTTTTGCTATGATGGATAACCAGCTTGGAGGGAATTCTGGTCTAGAAAAAGCTGCCAGTAAGTAAAATGCATGGATGTAATTAAGCAGAGGATAATATTCCTGGGTTTGCTCTCTCATAGAGGTGTAGGCATCCACCAGAGTTGCTGCCCCAGGCTGAACAGAGAAGGAAGTCACAGAGTAACATGCCAAGGGCTTTCATCCACCATACCCTGCATTTTAAAACCAGGTTTTTTTGAAGCTCCCCTCCTGGTATCTCTGACAGTCCTTAAAACAAAGGCTGCACCGCTGGTAAAATTCCAACTTCTCTGCCAGGCAGGCCAGACACAACACACCCAAAGTGCTGGGTTTCTGTATGATCCCAAGCGGGATTGAGCCACCCTGTCCTACTGCATCTTGACTGCAGGGTATTCAGAATATTCCAGTTCCCAGCCCTCATGTGCTTGGAGTTGTGGAGCGTGTGCTTGAGTGTGCTGCGGATTCCCACTGTCAAGGTATGCTGGGGTAGCACAGAACACCCGTGAATAACCCAGCTTCTACTCTGTACAAACAAATCGAATTGGAAATCACATTTCTGAAAGCTAGTGGCACACAGTGCTTTAGTTGTAGTTAATTAGTTTTGAAATATAGGATTATTCCAAGTTGTATGGATTCGGCCCCATCTGTTTATAAGAGCCATAATCAGTGCCGGGGAGCAGAGTTAGATTTTTTCAAGGATGAGAATCCATAAGTACTGGTTTTATGCTGACAGCTAATTACTCTTCAAACAGAGCCCTTATTCCTTAAAAGTGCCTCTGCTTCTATTTATGCAGAGCAAGAGAGAAACAAACACCGTGCTGAGATGGGAGCCTGAATGCACACAAGGGACACAAGGTGCAGCCTGTGGGAGGGATAAGGTGTATTCTTTCTTCATGACTCAAAAAGACATTAAGAGAACAAACCAAGAGAGGTTGGAAGACAAATGCTGTATAAAAAGAAACAGATGGATAGAAAAAAAAAAACAACACCAAGGAAGAAATAAGTCATGATACAGCATTTGGGCTTAGCAGAGATTCTTCACGTGATGTGAGAGACGCCAGCAGGGGCAGGCAGTGGGTTCGCTGCTCTTGGAAGGTGGTGTGTGCAGTAGCTTTTCTCTCCTAGAGATCTAAGCCTTCGACTTTGATAGAATGTGTTCCAGACTGGCCTGGTAATTAAAGCTTCGGGTTCCCTGACTACTCCCCTTTAGCAGGTCAGCACCTCTGTAGCAGGGAAGATGGATAGGGTTAGGATTTGTTTTCCTCCATCTGTCAGCCAGAGCCTAGATGAAAGCCTGGAGAAAGACCTGGTGCAGGATCAAAGACTAGGGCTGATGTGAAACCTGGAGACTTGGATCTTTCTATCTTCTGATAGGACCCTTTCATCTGAGCAGGCGTCTGTTCTTTCCCACTCAGCCTCTAAGCTGCTTGATGCTTCAGCCAAAGAGGAGGGTGTATCATTGGTTTCTTGGCTGTTATGTGTGGAAGGGATCGGCTAATGTAGTCCTGTTAGACATTGTCTGCTCAGAAGACAGTGCTGCCCAGAGTGGGAAACCCACCACTGTGGTGTCTCCCACTTTATTGCTGCTTGGGAACACTCTGAGCAGTGCTGGGGCATCAGAGCTCTTTGCAGATGGGTTGTGTCTGCCTCGCCTGCCATGTACTTTGAGTGCTCTGTTTCCTACCAATGCAGCAAGGAAGAGAGGTGGATTAGTGGGTTGAAATGGCTCCTAGAAGCCTGTTAAAAGGAGTAAGTGCTGCACTGAGCTGAGCTGTTGTGTGCGTGCAGGTATACTGGTTTGCGCTGGCGGGTAACTTAGCAGAGTGGCTGACCACTTAGGTTTGACTTAAGACAATTCCAGAGTCAATGAGCAGTTGTTTTCCTGAGAAGGAAAGAAGAGATGCCCTGTGCTGCACAGGCTGCTCGCTGCAAAAGGTCATTGGTCACCTGGAGAATTGCCTGGGATGTGCTGCTCTGTGTTCCTGTGGGCAGCTGAGTATCAGTGGCACGCTGACCTTTCAAATGAAGCTGCAATGAAACCAGATGGCAATCTCCCTATGCTGCAGGTTGGGAAATGTAGAAGGGCCTGGGACTATTCATCTCTTAAAGTGACTTCTGAGACACGTTTCAGTTGTGCAGTTGATCAGTCAGGCTTGGCTTCGGGAATAGCTGATTTTTTACACGTGCCAAATGGTAATCACTGATGTTCAAGATAGGATAAAAAGAGAAGGGATTGTAGGCAGAAAGTGGCTGCAGAAATGCCACAGTGGGATTCCGGAGTTATTTGCTCTCAACAATTTCCAGATCAGATTGGCTCAGTGAAAAGTCACAATGATTTCCCCTCCAAGTGCCACTGCTGTGCACTGAGAGCTGGGAAAATCTGACCGTGTGGTTTCTGCCTTCTGCATCATAATCAGTAAGAAAGGTGTTGCTGGTGGAGCTGAGCTGACAGCTTTCCTGATGCTGGGCAAAGCAGAACAGAGTGCTCCGTGCTGTTGCTGTGTTGGCTTCATGGGTCTCACAGGTAGGGAAGTGGTGGGGAGAGAAAACAGCATTTCCCTAAAGTGTTTGTTACACCAGCTCTGTTAATGCCACCCAGTGCTTAAGGACAACGACTGTGACAAGCTGGACCAGAAAGTGTTCGTCGGTGGAATTAAGCTGTCTTCTGGTCATGAGATGGTGGGGAAAATGGGAACAGTGAAAGAGATTTACTTTTCCTCTTTGGGTACAAAAAGCGAGTTTCCTTGCCTGGTGCCTGAGAATACCCAATACCTGATGGTGTCCTTTGTCCCTTTCAAATAAGGGAATATGTCAAATTCAGGCAGGCTTTTAGTCCTCTGCTGGGATTGTACCCTTGGATTTGACACATGCATTCGTTTCCTCCAGACTAGTAACACTGAAGCCTATTCATTTTACAACATGGTTCTCTTCATCCTGGCTTTTCTCCTGTCTCCACCTTCCTCTCCCTCTCCTTGCTGTCTCCTGGCCTCTTTTAACTCAGCTCTAAAGATGGATTGGCTTTTGAAAACCAGACCCCAGGGGGAAGAAGTCCATCAGAGGCTGTGCACGCAGCTACCCTGCATCACTCTCCTGTTAAGGTTAGCAGCTCCTGTTAAGGTAGATGAGTCTTCCAAACACAAACGTATTGACAGTTTGTCACGAAAAGATAATTGGCAAGAAACAGGAATGTTATGAGGAGCTCAGCTTTCCCAGACAGTTTCTTGGTGCTGGCTGCTGCTCCCATTGCGTGGTTTCACAGCCCTGAGCAGCCACCCAGGAACAAGCTTCTGGTCTTGGGAAGCTCTGCTTGTTCTCCTGAGTTTGAGCTCCAGCCCTGGTTGGAGAAGTGCTTGGTGGAGCGGGGCTTAGAACAGCTCTCAGGTGAGTTCCAAGGGGCCTGGTCACACACCCTGTGAATCACATTATTGGTTGTCCTGAGCCATTTCATATCTGAAGCCAGCAGGAGAAAGGTTTCAGACCTGTCCCTTTCCTTGCCCTGTGCTGCTTGTATTCCTGGAGCCTTTTCTGTCCCTAAAAAAGCCTTTTCTGTCCCTAATCTGAGGATGAGTAGCACTGCAAGCAAATAATGCAGTCCCTCAGTGGCTTCTGTCTGTGATTGACACCACAGCACCTCCCCATGCACACCTTTCTCACTGAGATCCATGGAAAACTCTTCTCTGAGAGCATTTCTCTGCAGTTCGAGGCCCTGGCTGCCTCCAGGCTTGCTGGAATTTTCCTTTGCTCCCTCTTCCTTCTCCTGCATTTATTTACTGAAGCTGTGCAAAAGGGTTTTCTATGCTGCACATCCCTCAAGCTGCGCATCCAGTGTGGTTTTGGCTTCCCCAGCCTCTGGTGGATTCACGCAAACAAAGTTTAGACCTCACCTGTCTGAGACTCTTTTGGCTGTAGAGTATGCAGGTAATGGACTAAAAATGTATCTGTTCTGTTGACATGATACATGAGTATAGACAGTAGTTCCCATCCTGCGATCCGTGCTGCGGTGCTGTTTGCCTTAGAGGTGCCAATGGCACCTTAGTGCATTTTGGAATTAGGGAGTACTGTGAAGACGTTTATTCTTACCTACAAAACGTAGCAGGAAAGCACTTGTTCCACAACAGCTGAGTTTGGTGCAAGGCTGGTTTATAAACTGCCACTTAAAGACAAATGCACTGTTCACAGGCAACAAACTGGTTGGAGTATGGACCTCTCCAGGCAGGTTCCAGGTAATGTCTGACTCTGTGAGGAAATGAGTTCCCAGGACACACACGTGTTGTGCAGAAGGTTTTACAGCCTGTGAATGCACGCAGGCTCTTTGAAAGTTCTCAGCTATAAAGACAAAGGGTTTGGGCAGCAGGGCTGGAGCCTGGGTACCATCCCATACCCTGGGGGCAAGACCAGATGTGGCTATGTCTGAAACAGGAGATGCATGGCTGGGGGGTGCATGGGATGAGATGCCCCATTGCTAGGACCAGTACTAGTATGGGCCAAGCTCCCATCACCCCTTCAGGCATCAAGGCTGGGGGCTGTGTATGTGCAGTTGTACAAATATTTACTACAAAGCAGTCGCCTGGGTTAAGATTCCATCTTTCCAGCCAAAATATTTATAGACTCCTGATTAACTTTTTAATCAACAATTAAATCTGCCCCTTAATGGAGAAGGATTTTTGTGTCTAGTGTTCTTTCCTTTGGATCTGTATGCAGGGCTTTACCAGATGATGTTCATCAGTCACGTTTGGTTTACTCTCTCAGCCTGTTATTGGTTAGCTTGTTTATCGTCTTGTTTTGGTGTTTTTCAGTATTTAAAGCAATTCAGATTTTAGATGGCAGACAGAGGGGAAAAGGAGAATGTATCTTGGATCGGTTTGTCGTTGGGTTCTGAATATGAGACTTAGATGAAGCTGGCAGAAGGGGAAAGAAGGAAACAGCCTTCACCTCATTGGTGGGAAGAGGGAGTCGTGTGCTTGGAGCATTCTAATTTTTAAACATTCCCAAAAAAAGTACTTTTCTGTGAATGCTGTGGCTGGATTTGGCATGGGGAATGAGCACACTCCACGATTGCTGTCTGTACTGTGTATCCCCGTGGTGCTTCAGGTCATCATATGACACAGTGTTCTGGAAGAGCTCCAGAGAGGCTGTCACCAGCAGTGGTGTCAGTGAGCCGTGCTTAATGGGAGTGGATTGTGCGTGGTGGACCCAAACCACTGTAGGACACAGAGCACAGTGGGAACACTGAAGGACTGGGTAATAAACATCCTCTATTGATGGCATAGGGATGTTACTTGTTTGTACTCATATTAAAGGGGGCAGAGCACCTACTATTGATCAGAACATGGTCCCAGGTTCCGTTCCTGATGGCAGATTCATCGAGTCATTCTATGGATCCAATTTGCATCTCTGTAAAATGGACACGGGGGGGTTTTATCCCTAATCCAGCAAGCTGATATATGGCAAAACTGTTTCAGGCACTTGAGCATTCCCTGGGAGTATTCTGGAGTGTAAGTAATGGCTAGAGGTTGTACTCAACTGAAGTGACTTCAGTGCTTCCCTTTTGCATCTGCTTATCTTGACAGCGAAGATGCAGAGTCCCTTGTGTGTATGTGTGCTGTGTACTAGAATCAAAGGTGAGATCTCGATGGTGTTTGAAAAGGGAAGGTGTGAGGTGTGCTCCTAAGACTGACTTCTTCCCTCAGCAGAAGGGTAACGGAGCCTGGCTCTCTAGCAATAGGAGTCCTGTGTGCTGAAACCCGCTGTGTCCTTGGGTCCCCCTCATGCAGGTTGTGACTTTCCCCTTCCTTGTGTCTGTAGTTCCTTCTGTGTCGCCCACCCCTGCCCAGTGGCGTCTTGCTCTTCCCAGTATCTCTGTGGGCCGGAGGTGATGCTCCAGCTCCGGGTGCTGGTCCCCACAGCTGCCTGCAGCAGCCTGTGCTGCTCCCCTGCCTTCCTTGGGGCACCCTGTGGGTCCCTCCGCAGCCTGGGGGCTCTTTGCCCTGAACTTCATTGTGTTTGTGACCCTTACCCTCTGTCAAACCCTATTGAAGTTTTCCAGCTCAGGGGTTACTGAGGAGGACAGGCGGCAGACAGCAGAGCAGAAAACAGTGCTCAGGCTTCTCTGAGCTAATTGTTGTTATGGTCCTGATGGAGTGGGAGCCAGGAGCTCATTAGTTCTAATTTGGCTTCCAACAATTCTATGGCATGGCCATAGAACTGTTGTTACGTTTTTCTCCTGGTTTATTAGTGGGTAGAGTGATATCCTAAGAGGAAGGCTGCAGAGCATAATAAATGCAAGAGATTAAGAAATTCTGCAGCATCTCGTCGTGGCAGCAGCACTTGCACAGGATGATGATATACAATGAAGTTATACATTCAGTGCATCCTAGAGAATGTCTCTTCTCCGAGAGCTGGTACTTGCTTCAGAGGATGTCTGACACAGCTCCCACTGATTTATGGAGCTGGATGGCTCTGAGAGGCTGTGCTGAGAATTGGAGCTGCGTTAGTAACGTCCGAGCAAGCCGTGCTTAAACCAGGCTGCTTGCTCTAATTGTGTTAACATGATTTCCCTGGGCACTAAAGAAAGTGCATAACCGTGTTCTTTGCAAAGTAACGAAGGTAATTATAATGTGATCACATTTCATCTGTCCTGAAACCCTCGTGCTGTCTGGGTTAGCCAGCCCAGCTCATGAATAACAGAATTCCAGTGGAAAGGGGTTGTTTCTGGCTCTTCCTCCATCCCAGCCTCTGTTTTAATCCAGAGCTATCTAGGAAGGCGACGTGTTTATGTTGACAGCTCAGCATTGTGCTGGATGAACCCACACCAGACCTTGACCGATTCCTGGCGCTGTTTTGACTTTCTTGAAGGCCTTGCTGCAGTACTGAGACCACATTAGGGTTCCTGCCATAGTTGTGTTATCTATCAGACTTTTGTTCTGTGTGTCGGTGGCCCTCCAACAAGCAGAAGGTTGTCTCTGTCGGGTGTGGATCTGCCCACTCTCATCGGTGGCTGCACAGTGCGATAGGTCAAGAGATGGAGCATTTGTGGGCAGCTCCCTGGCTGGGGTAGGGTGAAGCAGTGGGTGGTTGTCTCCTCTTCTGGGCCTTTCATTTCTGGATTTCAGAGGCTGAAAATGAAAATTTGAGTAGAATATTAGGGTGAGATTTGGTAAACGGAACAGTGGAGCTCGTTCCTCAGGTCTTGAAGCGCAGTCAGAGCAGTACTGTGGGAGCCATTTCTATGTCGACAGGGACATCAAGTTTCTGAGCTGGGAGGTGCCTTCTGTCTCTAATTTTGATGAATCCTTATAGTTCTTATCTTTAGTTTATTACCCTCGTCCCTGAACTTGCCATTTCTTGCTTCATTCTTTCAGTAGTTCATTAATCATTGTTGTATGACGACTGTCTAGTGCAGTGCTGGAGTGAGGCCAGGCACTGGTCCCTCCTGTGATGGGAGGTCAGGCTAAATGAAAGCGAGCCCTTTTCCTCCTGCCGCTCAATTCCAACGTTGTTCCAACATCCACTCCACCAGCCTAGGTTTTATTATAAATCCAGGATCTGCAGCCTGATTTGTGTGATTTATTGCTGCCTGTGGGGCTCTTGGAAGAGTTTGTCAGCCTCTGGCTAATAAATTTGTTACTGTGGTCCAAGAATTTCTTGTGACACTTTTGTAAGGTGGCAACTTTGACTTGAGGCTCTGGGAAGACTGTGAGCAAGATTTTTGTGTCTGTTATTAGCTATTACCTTTGATAAATTATCGGACTAATCTCTGCTGACTCCTCAGTGCTTGAGAATTGCTCTGTTCCTCTCTTCAGAAGTTCCCATCACCAGTAAGTTGAAACAGGAGAGGAGGCAGAGGACAGCGATGCTCTGGTCTGCGCCTCGGAGCAAAGTCTGCAAAGACAGATGGGGAGCAGGTGAACCAGCAAGAAAGCATTAAACTAAATTCATCCTCCCACATCTCTCCCGTTAAGCCATCCAAGTGTGCGATAAAGCACGAGGTGTGCTGCCAGTCCTTGATTTCCTTCTTTTTCCCTGTTCCAGCATTTGGATGGAGACAAAGGCAGTTTTCAAACACATAGAAAAAGAAAGAAAAATGTCCCCACGCTCCCCCCTGTACCCCTGCAGTCTGTCCATTTTGGGTTAGTTATCGCTACAGCTTCTTTTAGAGCATCCCCTTGGGTGATGGCTTTCCAGAAATGAGAATCCTGTGCAGATGGTATCTTTAGGGAAGGAGAAAATCACTTACCTTGTCATAATGCAGGTCTGGAAAACCAATCCTGCTTAGTGTTTGTGTTTCATCTACCTTCCCTTTTAGTGTTGGGGTACGATAGTGAGGAGCTGATGTGTTCTGGCCTGGGTGTTTAATTGATGGATGTGCATAACTGACCTGGAATGCTGGTCGCTTTTAAAGAGAATCTGTGGTCTGTGTGCAGTTAGGGATTCACTGTGAAGACTGTGCTGTACATGCTTGAAGGGACGTAGTTGAAATGTAAGAGCCCTAAGGCAGCCCGTAGGTATGTCACAGTGTCCAAAATCTTGAGAGCTGGGGGAATTTCCTGCCTGATTTATGCTGCAGGCGCTAAGCTCAGGATGGGGGACTCGGAGGTGACATTTGAAGAAGCACAGTTACGAGGTAAGTCATTGTTTCCAGTTTCTTTCCTCAAAGCATCTTGGAATGAAACAGGGATCACTAAGAAAAGCCGTTGTCAGAGTGTCCAGCCTAGAGGTGACTCGAAAACCCCTACTGATGGTGTCACTGCTCGCTGTCAGGGTCCACCTGCCATCCATTGTGCTTGCAGCCTGGCTGTAGCTGTGGAACTGTGTGTTTGACAGACATCTCCTATGCAGCTTTGTTAGCAAAAGTGATCTTGGGAGGTGAACCATTGCACTAGGATGTAAGGGTGATGATCTGTGATGATAGCTGTAGTGTTGGGGAAGATAACTGCTTGAGATGCCTCTTTGTGCGTGGAAGGCCATATAGATGTGTTTGGATATACGGTACTTGCGCTTCTGAAGTGCAGCACATACAGTAATCCCTGAAACTAGCATCACATAACGTATGGCGCAGAGTGATGGAGTTCATAGGTGTATTTTAATACTTTTATGTATCTGATATTCTAACATTAGAATATTATTATTTAGTATTCCACTATTTTACAATAATAAATTTGCTTCCCATCTCCTGTTGTTACTTGAGCGCATTCTGATGCCTTCTACTTTGAAATCACTTTGAAGTGTTACAGACACATCCTCACAACTTAAATTTCCAGTTTTGAAATCTGAATGCACGGAAGCAGTAAATGAGAGCTAAGGTCAAATTCTGCAGAGAATCAACCCCCCCTTAAGGACCTTAAATTGCTTTCCCGATTTTTTCGTACTCACAGATGTTGCTGAAATTACTACTTTTGCCTTCGTTCTGCAGTAGTAACAAGGGAGATGGGAATGATTCCTGTGCTCATCTCTCTGGAAGTGCCCTCTCCAGGTTTTGATCTTTCCTATATCTTGCTATTCGCTTTCTGTATGTTTGCTGGCACGACACCTTCACAAGCTGTAGTTAGATTTGCTATTTGACAGTGACCCAAATGGTTTTTACAGGATGCCGAATTGCCTTTTGAGTGTCCATCTATGAGCCAAACCATCTCTCAAGTTTAACAGAGTCTTAACAAGGGGTGGTGGGTTCAAACTGAAACAAGGGAAGCTCAGGTTAGATATAAAGAAGTTCTTCTTTAGTGTGAGGGTGCCCAAAGGAATGGGTTGCCCAAAGAAATGACAAATACTCCATTCCTGGCAGTGTTCAAGGCCAGGTTGAATGAGCCTTGGGCAGCACGGTCTAATGTGAGGGTTGGAACTGGATGATCTTAAGATCCCTTCCAACCCAAATCATTCTATGATAAGAAGAATCTTCATGGGTTTAGTGGTGCTTTGTTGTACAGCATCAGCTTGCCGTGCTCTGGGATATTGTATGTTTGATCAGTTCCAGAGGCTGACAGCACTGGGGTGCCCAAGAACACAAATCCCTTTTCTTTCTATTACAACTTCCCACAAGCTCTCATTCTGGGAAGCGAAGGAGATGAGGCTCCAGCTCTTCTCGTCACTCCACTAAATCACCCCGTGCCTTGGTCTAGACTTGCAGATTTGCTCTCAGACCTGCTGCCATCCTCTTGCAGGCTGGCATCTCATTAGGAAACTAACTGCAAAATCAACTGCTCTTGCTGACATGTTTCCTGATTTAGATGCAGCTGGATCCAGCTGGGTGTTAATGCCTCAGACAGCCCCATCAAAGGATTATTATTTTTTCCCCTCTTGACACAGTTAAATCTAGTTGCATTAGGAATTTAATTAGGAGTTAGTTTAATTGTGTTTTGAGCTGTTCTTTCTCCCATTCAGCTTCCCTAGCAGGGGCTGTGAGTCAGGAAGACTCTTGGGTTCTATTTCTGTCCTTGTCACTAACACTGACGACCTTGGACTCTGTGCTGGGATTCTTCGGTTCCCCCAGTGTTCAGGCTTCAGGTCCTGCTTTTCTCCTGGCTGTGGTGGGAGGGAGGGATGCTTCCCCCTGCACCTCTGAGCTCTGTTCCACGCTGCCAGGGAGCAGAACCCGAAGTTCTCCATTATTGCAGCTAGCTGGAAGGAGCCCTGTGGCTGTCTGATGGAAGGTGATTTCTCCTGACTTCATAGAGAATCCGTCCTTTGCTTGCAGCACTGGAGACCAGTTTTCTGTGCCATGGTCTGCTGTGTCTTTGGCTGTTGTGCAGGAGGGAGTGAGCCGATGTGATAAAAACCACCCGTGCAAGTTGCAAAACAAGCTGCCAAGGCTTTGCCAGACACAGCTGAAGCAAAGCCCCACTCACCCGCTGCTTCAATTGCTCGGTTGTATTTGCTTACAGATGAAGCGACGTGTAGCAAGTAATTGCCAGTGTCTGTCGCCCATCTAACACTGAACAATCAGCTGCTGTATCTGCAGGCAGTTGGCTGCCATGCTTTGAAATTTGGGTTTAGGATCTGTTGCAGGAGCTGGAGCCCACGGGAGGAGCTGTGTGCTCAGGCTGGTGCTTGGGCTGGGGAACGCCAGCCTTTATCTTGTGCTTAAGGAACAAGTGAGTACAACAGTGGCAAAGGGAGCTGTCAGAGAGCTGAGGCTTTCCTGAGCTTTGAGCGTCATTCTAAAGGGTGTATGTGCAGGAGTTTGCTTTGGAGGAGGTGGATTTGCAACAGGAACCAGTCCTGTGTTATCTGGGAGCTGATCGACCTCCTACCCTCGTACTGTGCGTGTGATCCCAGTGTCCCCCCGCACACATCACCTCTTACACCTAAGGGTGTTTGAGAAGGGTCAGGAATGGGAAGCAGAGAGGAAATACCCATCCTGTTGGAGTCAATGAGGTTGTCTTCACCTGGTTTTGCCATTGGGTACAAGCAGCCTCAGGTTCATGTGCAGTCACCCCTTTACCATCGGCTCAATCAACGTGATCACGTTGGATTGACACTGACATGAGGCTCTCAGGAGTTACCAGTTGTGTGAAAGCCATGGATGAAAACATCTGCAATTCACTTTGGTTTCTTCCAAGGCGGAAGCTAACATGGATGCTATAAACCAGGCGGGTTACCCAGCATGTCTCTAAATTGCTCAAGTTCCTGTTGGGATCTATTGGATTTACTGTAATCTTTAATTATAAAAGGTAATTACTTCCAAATGGATTATCAGTGTTGGTGTCCGTTCCCGAGGGTTGCTTGGTAACGTCTCTCATGTGCTCAAGCACTGTGTTTTGTGAGGAACAGGCTTGGAAACTCAGCAGGGAAAAGCCGGTGAGTGGATATTAATGTTGCCTAAATGGAACCTTTCCATCACCTGGAGTTAACACACAGCCTTTTTGTTCTTATTTTACTATTATGTAAAACCTTTCTAAGGACAATATCCCAAAGAAGCAGCTTGAGAAGTTATTCAGCTTCCTATTGAATTCTAGTATTGTATAACATTCTGCCATGCTGTCTGTATGGAGCTGTGTATATATATATATCTCCATATGATAATATTGAAACAGCAGCAGATAATAAACAGGGTGCTGTTCCATTACCTTTCCCACAGTCAATCCTGAATTATACAAGTTTATGCAAGTCCGATTAGAAAACAATACCATCCATCATTCCCAATAGGAATGGCTCATCCTGATGTGTTCGGGCAGACTTTTACTGTGTCTGCAAGGCTGACAGTTGGCTCCTCTTTTTCTTTGCATCTGGCAAATCATTTTTATACAGCTGGGGAAAATGGCATTATATTGCAGGTTAAAACTCCAGGCTAGACAAGGGCTATTTTGAAGGAGCAGGAAGGTTAGAGATGGGAAAGAACAGGTCCTAAAATTGAAAGTAATGACAAGTCATCTTCCTCCTGCTGTGAAAGGAAGAGAAACCTTTCCGGTAATTTGAGGTGGGAAAAACCAAGTAAGAAATACAATTAGGAAAGAAATACTTAAAATTACACCCAGCACCCCTTTTCTTTTTACTTAGAAAAAAAACCTCTAAAACCACCAAAAACTCCAGAACCACCACCAACAAACCCACAACCCCCTTGGGAATTTCTGAGCTAGCCTAATAGTTTAATATTTGAAGGGGAGTTGAAGGAACGAGATTAAAGAGCCACAAAAGTGGTTACCTTGTGAAAATGATGGCTTTGTGTAATGTTCCTTGGAAGTACATGGAACGGGCTGGTTGGTTGCTATATTTGGATTTCATCTTTTAAGCATTTGCTAATTATCCCAGGCGAGATGGACAAAGCTAATCAAATAGCTGTGTGGGAATGCTCCGAGTTTGAAAGCTTCCTGCCAACAAAAGGAGGGCAAGTGAGGAGGGGGGGCATTTGGTCTTTTCCTTTCTCATCTCTCTGTGTTTTGCAAGTACAGGACACCAGGTACTGTCAGTGGTTCAGTTATTACCTGTTAAAGAACATCACATTTGCGCAGCTCTTCAGGGTGAAAACGCTTCCTTGGTCAAGTTTTTATCCTGAGCCCTTATTCTTCACCAGCTGGATCTCAGGATTTGCTATATGCCTTTTGGGGCTGAATTCTTTCTGAGTGCCTTTCCGTTGGAGTCTGATTTTTCCATGACCTCAGGTTCCCTGAAAATCGGGGAAGATGCTTTTATTTACTGAGCCTAGAGTGGTGACTTTCAGTGTGTGACTTGGCATAGTTGATCTCAGAAAACATGAGGATTCTTGCTGAGACACGTCAACAGCAAATGGAAATGGGAGAATGGGCAAAGCTGTGGTAGCAGCATAGGTGCTGCTGTGGTGTGCTCATTAGGATGGGGAGGTTTGAGGTGTCAGTGGAAAGCATTAAATACTTGTGTGATTTCCTGCAGTTTATGAAGGAACACAAGCGTTTAGTGTTTGGCCCAGTATTTTAAAGGAGGATACTTATAAAGCTGATTTTCAAATGACAATATTTCCATAGATTAAAAAGAAAAGCACTGGAAGCAGTTTCAACCTTGTTCTAAACTGCGTTTGTGCAACCTGAATGCTGCAGTGTCAGGACCCTGCTAAGATGTAGTTGAAGACCCTGAAGCAGCAAAGAGCTTGATGCAGGACCCTGCCCTCAGTGCCTGGCTCTGCATGGCTGCAGGATGCAGCCCCTGTGACATACCTGGGGGCTTGTGAGCGATGTCTCTGTCGGGCTTGGCTGGAGCAAAGCACAAGAAAAGGTAATGGTCTGAATGATCAAAGTGGCAGAATTCAGTTTAGCTCCTTGCAGTTGATTTAACAGGTAATCATCTGGCCGGGAGCTGAAACTTCTGAAGGTAAAAACTCACTCTCAGGTTATAGAAAAGAGCCGACCTGACAAGTTCCATTATAAATTTGGCAGTCTCTGCTATAGATCAGCTGACAGCCAGGGTGAGTCAAGTCTCAGGGCCAACTAGATGATTGTCTATCAGATGGCTCACTGGTAAGAACAAAATCTAAAATTATGGCTCTATTTCCATAATTTTGGTGGTTCTGGTGCCATTTTTCAGATCTAAACTGGCATAATGCTAATGCTGACGTATCGTGATCTCTCATGACTAGAATGGCATAAAATACTCGCTTCTAACCTTGGCATCTCATCACAAAGCTGACTTGAGCATCTCACTGTGCACTTTTGCACTTCTCGGCTCCATCCCCTTCTCTTTCAGCCTGGCATTTGGAACCTCTGTCAAAGCTTCTGAAAGCTCCATCTCAGTCCTCCATGCAGTATATAGATGTGGAGTCCCCACTTTTAGAAACTTGATGAATCTCTGTAGTGGTTTGGAAGTGGAACTGCTAAATTTGGATTGAAAAGACAGCTGCAGAAAGCCAGAATGGGCAGAATGGTGCAGATGCTTTTGGCTTCTAAACTTTCCCAGTTGCTGCTTTTGGACCCATCATTAGAGGGAGGAAAGCTTAATCTTGGAAAATGGAAGGGTACCACATTATGCATCCTGCCTCCCAAACACAGAGGGTTTAAAAGCAGTGAGCAAAATCCTGCTCACGTATAGGAAACCTGTCAGTTTGACGAGGCAGAGCCTCATCCATCCTCTGCCTGATGATCAGCTCAGGGCAGAACAGAGAAGGGGAGTTTCAGACACTGCAGCCAGCACAGCCCAAGAAGTCGTTTTGTAGTGGAACTTTTGCAGCACTGTGACAAATGCAGCTTACATGCTTCAATAGGCAAAGAATAAATGTATTAATTCAAAGCACAAGAAAAGGTAATGGCCTAAATGATGCAAGTGACAGTGAGTCACTCCAGGCACTCTGCCGCAGCCTCATGCAGCTCCTCCTTGTGCCAGGAGACAGCAGGAGAGGAGGGAATTGCCCTGGTAGGATCTAAGTGGTTGTTGGAGGGAAACCTGGGGTAGTTTTTTGCCTGTGATGGAGGTGCCAGTGAGCTGGTCCCAAAGAGCCAGGGATGGGGCAGAGGGGCCTGCGTCTGGTGCAGGCTCTGAAGAAGGAAGATCAGCCCTGCTGGAATGGAATGGTTAAAGTTGAGGGAAGAACATAAATTTCATACTCAGCTTAAAATGAGGCTGATTCAGAATTACAACATTAGGAGTTTCATGCAGCAGAACAGAGTCATTTCCACATCCTGTCCATGTCCAGGCTGTCTGTGTGCCAGAAGGGTGGGTCCTCCTTCCTCAGCTCTGATTTAGAAGAGAAGTGAAGCAAATAGATTGCCTAGCTGTTTCCTTTCTGGGGCATGAGCCCTATCACTCACTGTGGGAAAGCTGTCATTATAGGAACAGCATCTTCTGAGCAGTAAGCTTCAGGATCGAGCTCTGAGACATAAAAGCGTTCACTCAGTACCATCAGAGGGAGCGCAGAGTTCTCGCAGAGATGCCCTGTTAGGTTAACGAAGAATGAGAACTTCCTGCTTACAGTAATGCTGCCACCAAACCCCCCCAAAGATCTACTGAAACTCAAGTCAGATGATGGAGGTGTGCTTGATGGATTGGTGTGTTTGATGGAGGTGTGCTTGATGGATTCCATGGAGGTTTCTCCCTGCTCCCTGCCTGGCCATGATTTCATTTCTCAGGAGCAGAGCGCTCCAGTGACTGATTCACCCAAGTTGGCTGTGTTTGTCCAACATTCCTTCTCTTGGTGGTGCTGGAGTCCAAACGTTACCAATCAATTCAGCAAATGTTTATCCTCGTCCATAGGAGCAGCTCTGTGAAACTTTACTTTGGAAGGCTGATGTTTGAAAAGGGGGGGCTTTCGGTGTGTGTGTGCTAACGAAGGAGAGGAGATTGCCAGAGGCTTGCAGCGTTGGGTTTGTGAAACACTCAGCCGGAGGGAAGGACAATAACAGCTGAAATGATGCTGGCAATTTCAGACCAAAGAAGCCTACATATTCTGGTCCTGAAATAGCGCAGTAAATGCTGTTGCAGGCAGTAGACAGGGGCACTCTGTAGAGGAATGATTTGTTTTAAGCTGTCATTTTCTCTCAACTGTCTTGTTTGGGTAAAGCATGTCCAAAGTCTCTTATCTCTGTTGGATGGCAGTGGAGAATATTGTCAATGCTTGGACGCAGCCTTCTTCCCCTTTGTTGTCTTTTTTGCCAGGGACTGAATCAAAGAAGGTGCAGGTCACCGCGGCTGCTCCGACTCAGGCTGTGGGAATTCTAAAGGGCAGGTTTCTTTAAGGCACTCCTTAGAAGCTGACAAGTCCCAGGCCCTCCTGCTGAGCACAGGGTACTTGGAGGTTTAATTTTTCCTACTAGCTGGAGCCAAAGGGGCAGGAGGGCAGGAAAAGCTGTGCTGGGCTCTGGGGCTGTGTGTGTTGGAACATGCACAAAGACACTGCCTTGCGGTCCTCAGACAGAGGTCAATGTGCTGAGCCCGGGCAGGACAGTTCAAATGTCCCGAAAGGAATTGTTGGAGTTGGAAGGGGTTTCCCAAAAATCACCCAGCCCATCTCAGGACTCGCTTAAGAAAGCACTTTTTGAGCTTCATAAGATGACATCAAAATGTCCTGGGTCTCCCCTTTCTCCTTTATGAACAGATTCTGTTAATTCATAGAAAACTTCGGTGCAGTCCTTAAACAAAGACCAATTTCTCCTTTGCTCACCAATGTATTAAGTGCATCGTGTTCCTTCGTGATGCTGCTTTGCCAAAGTCCTGCCTGTGGCTGCTGCAAGGTGGGCACCTGGGGAATGCTTCTGCAGTTTGATCAAGTTTTATTTTCGCTGTGATAAAGAAATGGGAAAACCAAGGAGGGAACATCCCTGTAATTGGGGATGCCTCAGCTTTGGCCTTAGTTTTTTAGCCCATTTTAGTCCCCATTCTGTGTAACCTGCCTTTTGTATCCTGTGGGCCTGCCTTTGCAGTGGGGTTGGACTGAGTGATCTCCGGAGGTCCCTTCCAACCTCTATGGTTCTGTTGTTCTGAAATACTGATAGTCCATGGAAAAGGTCAAGTTGGAGACATCTTTGTAAAACTCCCACTTGGTTTGCACAGGGCTCCCATCGTGCTGGGAATTGGGGTACTGCAGGAATGTGCCAGTCCCAAGTTCTGCTCAGGATGAGTCTGAGATTCCAGCAAACCGCTGAGTGCAGCACTGTGATTGGCGTTCGGTGCCAACTGAGGCTTTATAACAAGTTAGTTGTTGGGTTCAGCGGTGAATGGGAAACCCCTGCTCCTTCCCAGGAGACTCCTGCTCCTTCCCGGGAAGCTCGCAGTTCTGTTAAGCACTTCCACTCCATTTTTCTTTCTGCAGATGATGAAATTCGCTTGGGATAACTACAAACTCTATGCACTTGGGAAAAACGAACTGCGACCGCTGACCAAGAACGGCCACATCGGGAACATGTTCGGTGAGTCCTGGAGCAGGTTGGGTGCAGTTGCATTGGGGTTTTTAAAGGTCACACATCCATGTCCCTTCCTGTCTCTGCAGTGCACTGAGGTACCTGTGGTGGCTTTGATCTCTTTCCTCTTTCCATTTTTATGACACTTCCAATACAACTCCTAGGGGTTACCTGCCTACATCCCATCGCTGGGAATGTCATTCCTACAGACATCCCTCGATGCCCAGCCTGTATCACCTCTGTGTACAGACCTAGCACCAAACATGTCTGCGAACAGTGCTAAAACCAACCAGTGTCTTTAAACCAGTGTTTTAAACATGAAGTCAGTCCAAACCTGACAGTGCTGCTGTTTCTCTAATCCCATAGACATCAGGACATGACCAAACTGAGCGTTTTCTCACTTGTTGCTCCATTGTTGAGCAAGATGTGAATCCCATGAAATATTGAATGTGTGAATCAATAGTAAAAGCTTTTTATACCATGTGCTTACTGGGCTGTATAGTTTTACTCTTTACCAGATTACCTTTCATTGTATGAGCCACTTACATCATTTCAGTGCTATCCCCTGCCCATTCCAGTGGGATACTTGTTGACCTTGGGGGATATAAATTGTCTCTTTCCTCATTTGCACTCAGAGCTTTTCCCTGCTCTGCTCACTCTACCCTACCTTGCAGCTTTGGGGAGCTGCAAAGGTACATGTGGAATGAATGTCTGCAGGTGGAAATAGCATCCCAGGTCTTCTAGAATGGCCAAAACCTCGAGGAGCAGCAGTCTGGTTTGGCCCCTGGACTGCAAGGGCCCTGGAGATGCCAGAGGAAGGGCTGGCTTTTAGCTTTGCCACAGCACAGAGAGAAGCCTTGGTGCTCTGCTTGTGCCACCACCATCAAGTCCTCTTGTTGTCCCAGGTGAGGCACTTGTCTCTTTAGTTCCTGCAGAAGTACTAAGTTAAGTCACATCTGGTTGTGCAATGCTGTGTGTTGCATGGAAGCCACGTTACCAATTGCTAAGGTATCTGGAGTTCTGGACGTGTGCCTTGCACTGCCAGGACAGGCTGTGTGTGACCAGCCCCTGCTCTTATCCAGTCTCACTTGGCCAGGAGCAGTGATTTGGGTTTGTTTGTCCTTTGCCTTCCCCTTCCAACACCCCAGGAGCAGCCAGGTTTCTTACTTGCAGATTTGCATTAACTTCAGCAGGAGTTAAGCATTTTGTGACTTTTCCATTCTGGCAAACCTGTCAAAACTCCTCAAGGAACATGCTATAAACAGGCAAAAGTATTGAAAGCTTTTAAACGCATTTATCGTGCTGAAACAATTGGCAGTGCTTCTGCCTGTTTGCAGCTCAAGGAAAATGCTTCGGAGCACAAGGATTTGCAGACAGTTGCAGAAAAGAAGCTACGTGGTGCATTTCAGACTCCTGATAGGCTTTTCCTCCTTTGAACTGTGGCTGGGAAAGAATGGGAGCATTAGGAAATCCATTGCTGCAGCCCTGTCCCTCTTCAGAGACTTCCAGAAACGAGGACAAGGCACTGCTCGCCTTCTTCATTGTTGCCTCTTCCCCCTCCCGTCACATCATACATCTTTGATTCCAGATTCTGGATGTAATGGAGGCAAATTGGGTGCTCTCTGGGCTGGAGGTGTCAATATTAAGCTGAGATTTCTCCGCAGCTGCTTCCATGTGGGAGGGAAGGAACTTTTGTCTGTGTTTGTGTGCATGAGAAGCAGTTGAGTTCTTGAAGGGTGATGCGTTTCCCTGTTGTGGATGCAGTGCTCCCTTGGAGCCCAGCCTGGGGGAAGGGGGGAGATGGTCTTTATCAAATATTCTCTCTAATCAAAGTAGATATACAAAGTAAACACTCACCTTCTGCTCCCACAAAGCATTCTGCTGCTCTTAACAGCCCCGAGCCAGCATCCCTCCCCTACATCTGCCCAGATGGCAGGAAAATCACAGGCAGAAAACCTCTCGTATCTCCACCCTTGTTCATCTCCTTTGTCTTCTGCCTTGGAAGGCAGAAGCTCGCATCTTGGAGGGTATCTGTACAGTTTCCATGCTGCTTCATAGCCAGAAATCAGAGCTGCCCACTACCCAAGTAAGGGCAGGGCTGCTCTGTACAGGAGGGCCACGTTCCCACTCACTTGGACTTCGATCTGGTGACTTGGTCTTAACTTTCTTACTTGTGATTGGTGCCAGAATCTATTGCTAGAGCATCAATTTCATCAAGATTCTCCCATGTTCTGTTGTAGCTTATTTGTACAGAAGTCTTCTGATTGCTGTAATTTATAATCATTGCAACCTGAAAGCCCTTTCATTAAACCCACTAGCTGTGGTTCTTTGATAAGCATTATTTATACATCTGTGATGCTTGGGATAAGATGCACCATACTAAACATCCCATTCCATGCCCTCCATTGGGGTAAACATGTTTTATACTTGCAGCTGTCTCAGATGTGTGATGATTTCCCTGGAAAAAGAGGGATGATCTCTGTTAGTATAAAACCTGCACCACAAGATTCCAGTAGGAATGGCTGCACGACTGTGGGGTTTTCAGGATAATCCGCAGCATTTCTCTCCACACTGCAGCACACTCAAGGAAGACCTGCAGAGTATCTGGGCACTGTTAGAATCAGGCCCAAAACATGCTTGTTTAAAGAAAAATGGCATAGCTGAGCTCTGGGTAAGGGTGAAGGCTGGAGATACCCAGGCCATGGATTCTGCTCCCAGTTCTGAGCTAGTTATTTTACCCATCCTACCCCAGCATCTCACCATTCCTATCTTTGCTGCTATGAGCATTAAGATCATAGAATGGTTTGGGTTGGGAAGGACCTTAAGATCACCTAATTCCAGCCCCCTGCCATGGACAGGGACTTCTCACACTAGACCATGCTGAATTCCTTGGAGTGAGGCTGCTGGAGAGAGCAGTGTGTTCTGGACCACAGCAC
>JBCJKH010047001.1:42232-52386 GCA_039877255.1 Loriculus beryllinus
TTTTATGTTGAGGACACCAGAACTGCACACAATGCTCCAGGTGAGGTCTCACGAGAGCAGAGCAGAGGGGCAGGATCGCCTCCTTGGACCTGCTGGTCACGCTCCTTTGGATCTCTCACCTCTGCTTGTAACTGGGTTAGGAAGAGGCTGAATTTGGATTTACAGCTGAACAAAGAGTAGGGGTGGAATTGCCGAACCACTTTGGTATAGACAAGACTGGGAAGCAAGGCCAAGGCGTGCGGCATGCCCGGTGGCTTCAAGTGTGGACCCCGAGCTCTTCCTCGGGGGTCTTCTTTCAGAAGTGCCTTGGAAACTGGGCCTCTCCAAAGCAGCCTGTTTTGGATAGCAGAGCTCACTGGTCCTGTTAGCCACAGCCAGTCTGGATCCCATCCAGACATCCCCACTATTGGGACTGGAAGCTGCTGCCTATCCCAGCTCCTGCACATTGATGTAGAGCTAAAGAAGACTGCATGGATGGGGCTTCATCACACTGTTCTGTTTGCAATGCAGGAGGCCTTCGAGGAGCTACAGTGGTAGATGCCTTAGACACTCTGTACATCATGGAACTCGAGGAGGAATTCCAAGAAGCAAAGAAGTGGGTGGAGAAGAGCTTTGACTTGAACGTGGTGAGTCAGTTCCTGGGAATGCCAGTCCGTGTCACCAAAATTCCCTGTATTTGGTCACTTCTGATCACAGCATTCTCAGAATCATTTGGGGAGGGGAACTGTGAAGTCTGGGGGGCAAGAAACCACTGTCATGATTCTTCTGCCTACACAGGGCTTCCAGCCAGGGGCCATCAGATCAGGCTCACAGTGTCCACCTGGAAATGAGATTTGGTGTTTAATGTTTCTTGTGTTTTGGTCTGGGTTACAAAGGCAGCTGTAGTTACTAGATCCTCTAAGGAAGTTTATTCATCAAAGAACAAGTTCTGTTTCATCTCAGTTAAATGTCTGCATGTGGTAAGATGAGTTTTCCTTTTGCATTCTATAGATTAAAAGGGAAAACACTGATCTCATTGACTGGGTGCTTTGTTGGTTATGTCATTGCTGTGTGCACAGCAATGTGCACTGTCTCCACAAGTGTCCACACTCCACAAGTGTCTGCCCTTGGAGCACTGTCTGCAGGTCTGGTGCCTTCAGCATAAGATGGACATGGAGCTGTTGGAGCAAGTGCCTGGATTTGGAAGGAAGGGCATTGCTCTCTGGGCCCCTGTCCTAGTCACTTCCCAGAGCTAGTGTTAGAGCTGCTGGGCCTCTGGGTGCAGCACAGTGCTGTCACATGAAGGATGCTGTCCTTTATCTCACTTTGTGGACGGGGCCCCTTGCCATAGCTCTGACTGTTGTCTCCCAGCCAGCTCTCCTAGTTCTCATGGGAGAGCTGATGGGACCTTGTCAGGGCATATGGAGAATGTTAAAACCAGAGCACAGTTTAAACTTTGAGGGTTTTAATGCCAGCCCTGTTGTCTGTTGTGCAAAATGGTTCTACCCATTCAAACAATGCATGCAGCTGCCTCATAGAAAAGCATCATTTGGGAGGGCACGACTGACATTCATGTATTCAGAAAAAGAAGACCACATCTGATGAACCTGGTGAATGCTCTCAGGACGTTACTGAATCAATAAACAAGGGACAAAATCAACTGGGAGATAATTTATCTGGATTTCATAAAAGCTTTTAATCTTGGCCTGCAGAATAGATTGATCTGCAAAGACAGGAGTGAATGCTCTGGATTGATCGGTGGAGTCGGGCAGCGCAGCAGAGGGGGAGAGGAGGGAAGTTAATTAAAGGTTGGCTCTGTACAAGGAGCACTGATAGTCCAGAAACAGGGCTCCAGCACCCACAGGCTCTGGTTGAGCCTGGGTACCATGATGGCTCGTGCGGTTTCAGTCATCCTCTGAAGGAAGCACTTGCTCTGCTCTGTAACCTGCAGGTGTTTGGAAAGGGCAGGCTAGTGCAGTGGTGTGGGTGCCTCTTTGTTGCTGTGTTGATGGAAGATCTCTCTGGTTTCTGGCTTTCTACACGTGAGGGTAAGAATCATTTGTCATGCAGATTCAACAGCCAGAAGCACCTTGGTTTTGACAGTACATTTTGCGTGCAGTCATTTTGACACTGGCTGCTCATCAGCTGAGTAGGTAGAGCAAAACGTGTTCCAGGTGAGCGTGTTCTGGAGTGATTCAGGAAAACACAGCCACGTGCATCTGCTGTGTGTGTGGTGGTGGCACATGGACACCACGCAGGTTGTCTCTGTCAGCGTGCCCACCACAGGCTCCCTGCAGGCTGAGGTCCTCTCCGAGCCTGCGGATGGGTGAGTTCTTGAGTGACAGAAAATACCTGCCAAAAGCAGGCAGCGCATCAGGTGTGTCTGGGGCAGTGCCCTCTTCACAGGGTAATGCAGGAAGTCATTTTTCCTTGTGGCTGCACAATCTTCTCTTTAAATGAAACACTTCAACAGGCAGATTTTTGCCCTGAATTAACTGCCAGCTTTCTGCAAGGCATAACCCAAGTCAGGGTTGGATGGATGGACAATACACCTGCTCTGATTGACATACTGTCAGCTGGGGATGAATAGGCAGTTTGGGTGTTTCTCCTCCCTTCAGGTTCCTTGTGTCACTGTAGAGCAGATAAAGTGCTGTGAGATCATAGACAAAAAGCTGCGTTTCACTGTGGGTGAGGACTGGGAGACTGCCTGCAATCTGTTCCCCTTAGCTGCCATTTGTGTGTGCAGACTTTGCAGTCACGTCTATCATTATGTATTTTCAGAATGGAGAAGCATCCTTGTTTGAGGTGAACATCCGCTATGTTGGAGGACTGTTGGCCACGTACTACTTAACTGGGGAAGAGGTTGGTTTCTACAGCTCTGCATGTCTCACACAGTCACCGATAATGAACTGAGAGGGTTCTCCAGCAGCTCTTCTCTGAGCATCAGATGATCCTTCCATGTGAACAGGCCAAACCTGTCGTTTTTCTCAATATCAATATGCCATTAATGTTCTTTTAATTAAGTCTCACATAATTACCTTGCACACACTGCGTGGCTCATTGGCAAATCCGTTCTCCTGTGGGCAATTCCAGCAAGACCCGTTTTCAGCTGGATACAGTGCTCCCTGGTGAAATCCCTTTTGCAGTGATCGTTGTCCTTGTCCCTTTGTATTCTAAACATAGGCAAGATTTCATCAAGCATCATTCCAGATTCTGCCTCAGACTAAGTTGCTTAGTGGCAACTGCTCCAGACTCTACTTGGGCAGTCTCTCTCCAGCAGTAATTCCTAAGACAAAGTGCCTTGGGCTGCAGGGAAGGGACCTGCATCCTGCCAACAGAGTGCTGCAGCAGCACACAATGTTCCCTTGCCCAGCAGCTGTGGGTGTCACAGACCCATCATGGTGAAGCCACCCTGCAGTGAATGCTCCCATTCTGGCTAGAGCGGGAGGTTTCACTTCCATTTCTCTTCTTTCCCTCCAGCCTGGTTTAATGCCATAATCTGTTTTATAATGTGCCTGGCCTGGAATTCTGCAACTGGCTGTAAAGAGATGAAGAGATTATTCCTTTGCTCTGGAAGTTTTAGGCAAGCAGAAACTCTGATTCAAGGGGGAGTTCTGTGAGTGAAGGAACTGGAAGACTAGTTCTTAAATGAGAGCATAGCTCCCATGCCAAACAATGACCGTGGCTGGGTGTTGTCCACCTTAATAGGATGGGATGGCTCATCACTGAGCCGTGGAATCACGGGAGCAGCGCAATTACTTTCATTGCATTTTCAATGAGTTCCAGGAATGACTTCTTTCTGTGATACCCCTCCAGGGAAAACTCTCACAGACTTCAGTGCCCCAACTCAGGCCTTGTCTTGGTCACAACTTCAACAGGCTTCAGATCAACAGAGCAAAAAGAAACAAGCTTAAAGCACAGAACTCCAGCAGTGACCTCTTGAGATGCAGTCAGCAGTGATGCTCAGCAGCCAGGGCAGTGCCTGGCATATTCCCACTCAGGGTCACCAGCCTGAAAGGCAAAACTCATGTCCCACTCTCTTGCTTTCCCTTCTGAACCAAACCCCTGTCTCCTGAGTGGATCAGAGGTCTGCAGCCCCACAGGATAGCTCGGATTTCCTCAGTGCTGTATTTTTAGAGCAATAAATCCCTGCTTTCTGTGAGCTCCCGTGACAGCTCAGGCTGGTAGAGGAGGGGGGGCTTTGTCTCCTGAGTCACAGGTTTCCCTTGATCAGAACTAATCTCCGGAGCAAAGATTGGTGCTTGTATCAGTTTGTCCCAAAATAATTGTGTGGTGCCTTTGTGCTGCAAGCCGCCATAAGCTATAGTTTGATTTGAAAGCCCAAAACTGAGACATCACAAATGGAAAAGGAGCAGCTTAGCCACGAAACCATGAATCCTTCCTGGGAAAGAGTTGCAAGTAAAAGATTGTTTGCTGGAAACCATGTTTTTTCCTGCAGGAGATGACACGAGTGTTGTAAATCTAACAATGCTGCACCCTAGAAAGATGTCTTTGGGTATTAATTCAGTCATTTCACCTCTCCCACTTTGGGAAAAGGGAGGAATTTGGCCCCAAAGAGCCCTCTTTGGATGAGTTCAGATCCCAAAGGTGAAGCATTGGGGGTGTTCTGAGCTCTGCAGCTCTGACTGCTCTCATCCAGGCTGAGGGTTTGGCAGGGGATGGGCCTGCTCTAGTGGAGGACATTCAGGCAGATACCAACATTCAGCAAGATTTCTGGTTCAGGTCTGTCGTGCAGTGGAACGAGGGCAGCAGCGTACCTGGAACAGCACATTCTTACAGTGCAGCAGGCTGAGGTTGTTCTAACGGTGTATTTGAAAGAAGCCGGTGTGACTGATACTCATAAGCAGCCCATCAGGTACCGACCCTCTCTTCTTCTCTTAACAGGTCTTCAAGAGCAAAGCTTTGGAACTGGGAGAGAAACTTCTGCCGGCTTTCAACACCCCCACGGGTATCCCGCGTGGCGTCATAAACTTGGGCAGGCAAGGCTCACATCCTTCCCAGCGTGTCATTTTGTTTGTGGACGTTTGTAAAAGGGCAGGATTCAGGCAGGAGCAGCAGCAGCTCCTCAGAGGTGCTCCCCCTCTAGCACACACGTTCCTCGAAGTCATTTGTTTTGCCAGCTCAAACCCCAGAGGTGCCTTGGCAGGGATTGCAGGGCACTCAAGTTAAACCCAACTGTGTTTCAGTAGTTGGGGGCTCTCTGCAGTTTCCTCCTCTATCTCTTAGCAGGGCTCCCCTCTGCAATAGCATTTTCCTCACTCTCATCTGCTTTGGAAGGCGATGTGTAGTCTGCACCTAGCATGCACGTAGCTCGGTATCTTTACAGAGCACCCAACTAGATGTGTGTGAATTTATCCATGTTTGGAAAACTTGGGAAAGGAACCGGCTGGGCCTGGCTGACAGGTTCAGTGCTAGAAAGGGGGGCACTGTACAGATCCTCCAGTTTTCTCCTTGCTGCCAACACTCAGCCATTCTCCTCCACTTGGAGCCAGCACGTTTCATGTCAGGTAGGTGATGTTCTCGTGCTGGAGGGGAGCTTTGGGTCAGATACCTTGCTGAAGGTCTCTGAGCAGAGGCACACGAGGCAGCCGGACTGCCAGCCTCTCGTGCCAGCAGTGTTCCCTGCCAGCGAGGGCTCATTGGCTCCTTTTGATGCCTCCACACAAATCCCCCTAGGCAAAAGCTGCAGCTGAAACAGAGGCAGTTGGAAATGTGGGTTAACAGAAGCCTTTCATCCTCACCTGTTGCAAAACTCTGAGCAGGAGCAGTGAGGATCATTGCTCATCTCTTAGCCCAGCTCCCCTGTTCCGTTCATGTCTCTGTGCAGTGCAGGACTTTCAGGTGTTTGGCTCAAGCTGCTCCATTGCTCAGGTACCACTGACACCCTTCAGTTGTCTCATCTGCACGTGAGCCCGGTGAAGAATGGAGCCACCACGGCCACTTTAATTGTCCCTTTTACAGGAGAGACTTTCTGCTTCCTCTGTGGCTGGTGAGGACTCTGTGGCACAGAGAAACCTTTCACAGAAATGCCAAACCTCCCCTGCCCTTCCTGGAGACAATTGGAACAGACTCTGCCTGCCTGCACATTCCCAACATGTTTTGCTGATGACCTTGACTAAGAGCAAAGCAAAGCAGCGCTGAGCCCGCACTCAGAACCCATCTTACTGGCATAAGCCCCGGCTTCAGGGCCATGAAACTGCTCTGAGGGCTCAGAGGATCAATTGCTCAGGAGCAAGGATGAAGTAGTCTGACTATTTCTACTGACTGCTACTACTAAATCTGTAGTCTGACTGCTGCAGGCACATGATGAACAGCCAGAGGCTGTGAACCCAAAGGGGCAGGGAGTTATTCAGTGTGAGACTGCGTGTGGAGGAGTGAGGTGGTGCTGTGCAGACACACTGACCCCAATGTCAGGGCCAAACCAAAGCCCAGAAGGAATTCTTCCTCCAGTTCTACTTTCGCAAGGATGTGCTAATTCCAGAGAGACCTCATCAGCCCACAATGGGGGGAAACATTGCAGCATGTGTAGGTTTTGGTGGTGTCAGCCTGAGGGGGTGTTCAAATGAACAGAAGCTGGCATTAAGTCAATTCCTACACGGTTTTGAGGCCCCAAATACCCCAACCCCCAGCTCTTCCCATAGCCCTTATCTCTTCCTATCACTTCACACCACCTTTTCCTCTTGTGTCCCCTTTCCGCTGATGTGCTTCCCTGTGGCCTCCTGTTTTCGCACAGGCCCTCTATCATCTCACACAGGCTTGTTTTCCATCCTGCTGCTCCAACTGCCACGCTGTCTGCCAGGTCCTGGAGTACATTGTCTTCCCCAAGCTGCTGCTCCGTGCTCCCTGCCTATGTGTGATTGCTCTCCTGATGCCTCCCATTGTGGGTCCGTGATCCCTGCTTTCCTTCCCTTAAACCCTCTACACCTCCAGATTTTTCTTCATCATCCTCTCCTGGTCTCTCTCTTGATTTGGCTTTGGATCTCTGTGAGGGAAGGAGATGATACAGCCCCGTTCAGCAGCTGCTGGGTCCTGCCTGTCTGACCCGGCTCAGAAGACAGCTTCTGTTTGTGAGATGCTGGTTGTTAAGAGTGTCCCTTCAGGGCAGTAAATAAAGGAAAAGCAATTGACTCCTTTAGCTAGAACATGGTGGGATGGTTTTACACCCCCAGCGGCTGCCAGGTTGTGTCCAATGTGATATTAAAACCAGCATCAGCCTGGGCAGGCTGAAGGCTTCACGGGGAGGTTTGTGCCATAGGCGCTCGATGTTCCTGGGTACCCGTTTCAGCTGCACACTGTGTTTTCAAATGAAAAGCTGGTGCTGCAGCCTCCTGACATTTCACACGAAAGCTGATGCTTGGCAGTGACTGAGCAATTGGAAACAGTGTGAACATATTGCTGATCTAATGGCTTTTTTTTTGTCTGGAGGCGAAACAAACAGCTCTGGACCTGAAATGGTTTTCCATAGATCACATGGAGGGGAAGCTTTTTTTCTCCCCCCTCACAAAGACCATTAGTTTTGGCCTCCTGTAAACAGCAGAAACCCTTTTCCTTGTGCCAGACACTTTTCAGGCGCCATCTCGTGCTACCCTCCCCATCACTGGAAGCCTGTTTCCTCATCAGTGTCAGCTGCAGAGATGTGAAAATCAAACCACTTCACTTCCCAGTCCTAAAAATGTGTGTACATCCTTCCCATGGCCCCTGCTCGGACATGGTGCACGCTGCAGGCACATAGCAAAGGCAGGGTCTGTGCTGGGGGGGACCTCAGGCTGGTTTTCCTGGCAGTGAAGGTTCTGTTTCCTCTCCCTGCAGTGGCATGAGTTGGAGCTGGGGCTGGGCATCTGCTGGAAGCAGCATCTTGGCAGAATTTGGTACCTTGCACTTGGAATTCCTGCACCTCTCGGAGCTCTCTGGCAACCCCGTGTTTGCAGAAAAGGCAAGTACTTCCCAACTTGGTCTTTAGTGAATTGGTCTCTTTATAGTGCTGGGGTCCGTGCTGGAGCAGAGCAGCACTGTGGTCTGCCTGCAGCAGATGACGTGGCAGCAACGTGTTCCTTCTCCCCAATAGCAGTAGAGCTCACCAGGAGAGAAGGCTTCCAGAGTGGGACACGGGTTCAGAAACCTGTCTCCAGGCCTCAGAGCATCTCTGGGAAGGAGGCAGTGAGCTCCTGTTGGAGATCCTGCCGCACCAACAGGCCTTGGAAAGCAGCTGCCCCAATGCTTCCTTTGGCTGTTTCCATTTACTGAGCCCCTTCTCCTGCCTTTCCATCACTTGCAGCCCCTGGGGAGACAGAGATGTCTTTTCCAGTGTCTGTTGTGTGAAGCTGTAGCAAAAACTCACTCAGACAAGGACACAGCCCAAATGAAACCATCTGTTGGATGAACAGATGAGAGAGGCTGAGAGGATAATTGTTAATTCTGATATCCTAATAGTAGTGCCTTGTACTTGCAGACCTCTTCACTCTAAATAGGCATTAAATGTACGCTCCAGCCAGCAAGAGTTCTGCTGAGGTTTCTTGTGTAGGCAAGGCCTGACAGTTGACATATTGGATTCCTTTTGTGGAACTTGTAACTGAGAATCTATTAATATTATACATTACCTTGAGCTTCTTTTTCCACAAGTGATCTTGTAGTGCATGTGAGAGCGACTTAATAAATATGCTGCTGGATACCAGCAAGCCATTGACTTGTGCTGCACATCCCTGAGGAACCAGCTTTGAGGGAGACAAACTGTTCCAGTTAGAATCCAAATGCCCCCATGAGCCCAGAGGAAAGGGGGCCTGTCCAGAGTGGGGTGAAAACAGGCTAGGAATGCCAATAAAAAGCTCAGAATGTGACTTCTCTAGGAAATGCCCAATGCGGATCTGTCAGTTGTGAAACAAGAAGGGAATGTGAAGAAGAGACAGGAAAAAAGAGAAGGAAGAAGCTAGGAGACCCAGAATGGAGAATAGTTTGGAGTGTATGGAAAGCAGTAAGGGTGGGGTAAGCAAGAGGAATGTCACAGAGGGGTGAGCAGGGCAGGAAAGCAGAGGGTGAGGGAAAGCTAGAGACCAAGGGAACTCTGTAGAAGAGATAAAAAAGGACTGGTGATTTGAGATACAGGAGGCAGGCTGAGGATCCCTGAGGACAGTGATAATGACAGACTGCTCAGAGGAAGGGGGGAGCTGAGGAAAGACCAGTAAAGGAAACAGTGGTATGGAAAGAAAACATGTGTGAAGGCAATGAAGGGTGGGGGACGAAGATGAGCACTGGAATCCCAAGGGCGAGAAGATGCTCTGTTAAAAACTAGAACTGGATCCATGTTCTAGAGCCAAACTGTGGCATTTTGAGCCAGGGTCAAGCCTTTGTCCCCAGGCTCATTAGCCCAGAGTAAAGGCAGAACCTTTCTACTGGAGCCTGCTAAGCAGCGTGTGCCTGGTGTGTGCCATAGAATGTGTCCCCACCTTCCTGCTGCCAGCCTCCGAGAGAACACAGAGGATGGTGTGGGCTCCATCAGCTCATCCCCTGGGAAGCTGCTTGAGAGCAGCAGATAAACTCATTAACTTGCAGCTTGGGACTGGTGTGATTTTAGCAGGAGTAAAGTCCATCTGTGTCTTTTATTCAAACATGTCATTACTGTGCCACGCTGCTGAGCTCCAGTGAATACTCTGCAGCACGAGGACTTACTTGGAAGCACCAGTTTAAGTCTGCAGCCAGCTTTTGGTGTACACATTCTCTAATTTGATAAAAGGTTTAGAGTGTATTCGCTGCTCTGTAGGGTTATAATAGAATATTTATGCTGCATACCATTTAACCTTGTCCCTTATGGGAAGGGCCCATTGGAGTTAATGGGGGTGAAGCCAAGGGAGGTTTTAGAGCTGTTTTAGTGT
Organism: Loriculus beryllinus; assembly: GCA_039877255.1. Classification (NCBI taxonomy): domain Eukaryota; kingdom Metazoa; phylum Chordata; class Aves; order Psittaciformes; family Psittacidae; genus Loriculus; species Loriculus beryllinus. The sequence continues at coordinate 52,099 of JBCJKH010047001.1, forward strand.
ATTAAAGAAGCTGTCTGTTGTTGAAATTAAAAGCCCAAATTTATCATGTTAAGTGACCACATGGTGAATTCAAGTACTATGTGAGTCAGTCATCCCTGCCACTGCTTTCCTTTGCATCACAGAAAAAATCACATACCTTTCCACCCAGATCCCAAATCCTCAGGACTGCTTCTGCAGCACTGTTAGCGAGCTGTTCCCACTGCTTGCTGAACCTTCCAGTATCTGAAGGGGACCTATAGGGATGCTGGGGAGGGACTCTTCATTAGGGACTGCAGTGACAGGACAAGG
>JBCJKH010047001.1:63494-73654 GCA_039877255.1 Loriculus beryllinus
GAAGGGAAGGGAAGGGAAGGGAAGGGAAGGGAAGGGAAGGGAAGGGAAGGGAAGGGAAGGGAAGGGAAGGAAAAGGAAAAGAAAAAAGAAAAGGAAAAGGAAAGGGAAAGGGAAAGTCAGGGAAAGGGAAAGGGAAAGGGAAAGGGAAAGAAAGGGATGGAAAGGGAAAGGAAAGGGAAAGGGAAAGGAAAAGGAAAAGGAAAAGGAGAAGGAAAAGGAAAAGGAAAAAGCCCAAAGCCAGGTTGTTCCATGCCTCAGGCCCAGAGCCAGCGTTCAGCCCACGTGTCCTCTGAGCAGGATGAGTGTGCAGGAATGTTCACACACAGCTCCAGCTGTGAGTACCTGCTTCACGCTTCCTGCAAGAAGGGCTGGAGCTGGGATCTGGAATCTGCATCCTCCCTCCCACCAGCCCTTCCTCTGGTCACTGCAAAGCTGCACAGCTCTTGGTGAAGGGGTCTGTGCCTTCTCTTGCTAACTGCTTCATCCAGCAACCTGGGAAGAGAAAGTTGCTTTGAGCAAGCTGGGAAAACAAAAGATGTGTTTCCGAATTCATGCCTGTGTAATTCCCCAAGAGAAATACAGTTGTTGGATGGGGACTTAGCATTATCCCAGGGATAAAGCTGCTGGCTGGTAAGCTTGGCCTAGAGGAATGGGTTTTGGTAAATAAACATCTTGGGAGTGAGTTATCAGAGAGATTTGGATACCAGGAAGCTGCTTTAGCTCAGAGGGGTTTTATAATGGATTAAGGGAATTCCATAAATAAAAATGTCCTGCTCTTGGAGTAACTCAAAGCTCTTTGCCTGGCAAAATGTAAATCCTCAAAATAAATAGCATGGTTCTAGTTTCCTTTAGAAATAGATCCTTGGTATTATATTAAAACTCTGCTCTTGTTTTCTCTTCCACACAAGTGAGCAAGAAGGGTATTTGTAAAGTCACAGCCACACACTGCTGGAGGAGAGCTGCTGCTTCCTGCACCTCAGTGGCTGCATCGCAAACAGGGAGGGGGTTTAGCTGCCTGGTGATGTCAATCTTACCGATCAATTTGCTCACCAAGACACTTGTCTGGAGCTTAGCACCAGCCACAGCAACAGCTTTGTGTTGCAAACAGCCATGCTTGGAAATTGCTGCTCTCCCACATCACAATCCTGCAACTATTTGTGCCTGTGTTCACAGATACCCACAGTTAAAGCCCTGAGGCCAGAGGATTAATTGCAGGCACCAAGTTAAGCATGCATGTGTTTAGCAGAAATAAAGATTCATCCCAAGGACCAGCTTTGTTCCAAGGACTGGCACTGATCCACAACTGGGATTTTCTGCCCTGTGACAACACAAGTAACAGGGATGTTTCCCCCACTGGTGTGTTGAAAAGCTCTTGCTCTTGCCTTGCTCCCCTGCACTCTCAAGCCTTGGCTGGATGCTCTTGCTCAAGCAGAGCCTTCAGCTCTGGGAGCTCTGTGTGTGGATGCAGGTTCTGGAATGTCCTCTTTCATCTTCCACCTACCTTGTATCCTTCCTGCTCGGTGGGGTGGTGGGATGTCTGCATCCAGATGGACAATGAACACATTTATCTTCAGACTTGGAGGAGGCAAAGAAATGGGGTGTTATGTTGAACCAGAGGTTTGGTTTAAAATGTCTAATGGAAAGGACCTGGGAAGATGTGTGTGTCTGAGCTGCTTTCCTGCCTTTCCGTCTCAGGCATGTGGGACATCAGTGGGAATCCTGCTGTTGATTTACAGTGGGGTTTTTCTACTTTGGAGTTACCTTACCAGGAAATGCGATGGGCCTACACAATTTCCCATTTCCCCTATTACACTCACATTCAGAAGTGGTGGTTCTCATGTTAAGTTTCAACCATCAGAACATGTGGCCTTGTTTATGTAGGGAGGAGTTTCTTGTAAATGAAGTTCTAATGAGAAAGTTGCATCAGTCAGAGAGATGAGAGCTCCTACAGCTCATAGAAGGCCTTAGCTGTTGTCACTGCCCATACAAGGAGGGAAGACAAAACCATGTAGAAAACAAATGCATCTTTTTGTAAGCCACACTTCATTTTTACAGCGTTATTCAATTCCCTTGGAAGGCTTTCAGTGCAATTGGTTATTGAATTCAAAAGCCTGGCAGCCATGGGATTTTTCCACATACATTTTGATCTGCTCTATTTATCTGATTGTTCCACATGCGATGCACCGAGCGCTGGCTCCCAGTGGCAGCACTTTCAAAGTGTCAGCAGTTACTTCTGATCACGTTTGGGTCTTTAGCTTCATTTCCTGGGGAGCCTCAAGCAGGTACTGTGCTGTAATTAGGAATCCTCTCAATAAACCACCCCTGCATTGTAATTGCTTTTGTTTAGTGAGAGTCGGTGAGCGTCAGAACTGCAAGTGACCCCCAGGTTGGACTGCTTCCAATTGGAATAGGAAAGGCCAAGGGGGAGTCAGAAATTCAAGCCCATAAAAAGTAGGTAGGCATTGGCTCTTGCTCTTCAACTAAACGGTCTACTTTGAAATGTCTCAATCAAACTGCATTTCACTCAGCAACCTTTGCTGGCCATTCTTTCCCAGGATGAACTGCATGTTTCCTATGGCTGTGAAGCTTGGCGCAGTGCATCCCGGAGCAGGACTCAAGCTCCTATTCTGCAGTAAACACACCTCTCATTTTCCTGTTCCCTTCAAAAAGCCCGTGTGAAAGCAGACTTGAATACTCCTGTTTCCTTACTTTTTCCAGAGGTAATCCTGGTTTGGGTTTGGCTCAGTCTGATTGGGATTTGCTTCCTGCAGGGGGAAAAGGGGAGATCTGTTTCCAGGTGCTTTCTCAATCTGTGCACAGAGCTCACATTTTAATGCCATCTTCCATTACATCATGATGGCTCTGACTTTCAAATGGGCTGTGGTTTCAGGCTATGGGAATAGGGCCGTCAATTTAAACAGCTCCTCTGCTCAGGAATGTGGAGTTACTGCATGGACTTTCCATATGGAAAACTCATCCCACTACTGCAAAAAAAAGATCCGTCCAAGTTTTTCATCCCTGCTATGAATCTCTCAGTATCTTTCCTACCTTCAGCCAGGCTCTTTCCCTGCTGGCAGATGGGAAATCTGGGAAAGCTCTTCCTGCTGGGTGCATTTTCTTGGCTCTTTCTCTACCACAAGGATTTCCTTTGATACAGGTGTGCCTGAATGAGCCACATGGCAGATGTGTGGGTATTTAAAGTGCTCCGTGAGCAGTGTAACCCATCATCTCAGGAGCCAGCAGTGCAGAGCCAGGAGCTGTTGGGTTTGTTCTCTTTTGAGGAGAGTTAGTTCCCAGCAGATGCCCTGAAGTACTTCACCTTGTGTCTTTCATTCTTTTTCCTAGCAAATAATTCATCCATTTGTCATCTTTATATGGTTGCTGATGACACTGGAAATGATTCAGCTGTAAAATGAGCCCCTCTGCTTCTCGTCTAAATGATATCATTTTGGCTTTGCCAGCCACCCTGTCAGGTCTCCTTCTTCATATAGGTGTCTGCGGGCTTGGTCAACTCATCTCACCTCTTGCTCTCACTCCAGAAACCCAAGTACATTTATCCTGTTTCAAAGCTACCACATCCTGCTACATTTTGTGCTCTAAAGGTACTTGCTAGGTTATTTGAGGTAAGCAGCAGCTCTCCACACCTCGATGCCCAACCTAATGAGTCCAGCAAGTTTTAAAGCACATCTGCTTAAAGTGCTTCGAGTGCTTAACTCATTCACACCCACCTCTGCTGCCAGGCATTATTTCAATGCTCTCCTAATTGAGTTCTTCCCATCTCCTCCCCATGGCTCAAGTACCAGTTCTTTGATGGATGGGGAGGTGGAGGGCAAAGAGGGCAGTTTCATGAACATTTTCTTCTGTGGTGGAGCTGGCAGAAGGAACCTTCTCCTTCCTCCCTTGGCTGTGCAGATGTATGACACTGACCTGAGTTACAAATAACCCGGTGTTTATGCTGTTGCAGGGCTCTCAGTCTGGTCCATTGTGTTGCACCATCACTGCAGGAGAAACACCAGGGGATCTATGTGAGGATCTATGGCAGGGAAAGGAACAGTGCTCAAGTGACAAGGAGAAGGCTGTGACTCGCCTTCATTGCCCAAGTCTTGTTCCCTATGGTCTGGCTTGCTGGCAAGATCTCCATGCCCTCCAGCCTGCTCTGCCCATATACAACCTCTTCCTCCTTGCTTGATGCAGGTGCCACAGCTCTCTTAATAGCTTGGTCATGCTCCCCTCATCTCCAACCAGAACGCTCTTTAAACCTAAAACAAAACTGATTAGGCAGGCTTAGGAAACAGCCAAAGCTTCAAAGGATTAACCGCTAACGCTTCCTGCTACCCTTGGAGAGATCAAACGTTGGATGCTGTTAGCCCTACAGCAGCAGCAAATGGTACTAAATCTGCCACAGCAGTCAGGGGATTTCCGTGGTGGAGCAGGATTGCAGGAGGAGCAGGGGCTGAGCTGTGATGAGCTGTGAGATTACAGGGACTAACCTGGATCTCTCAGCCAAGGCACCGCTCAGGGGCAATGAGACAACCGTGCAGAAGAACCTGGAAGGCACAAAGAACATGGGGAGGGTGGCAAAGTTCAGGTTGGGGGGTTGGAAAGGACAGTAGAAACGGCTCAAATTGTGGGGTGATGGCAGCAATGGCTTAGAACTTGGGGATCACAAGGTGGTGGCAGGAGGATGGGGCTCGGGCACGGCTGTAGACAGGCACCATCACCCCACGGCTGCAACATCCATCCCAACCCGACCACCATCCCTATCCCCGCCATCCATCCCTTCTGGGGCTAAACCCCAGTGAAATCACTGCAGGTGAAACCACCAAGACCGGGAAGAGCATCCAGCTGTGAGCTGAAACCAGCTACAAGAGCAGGATACAGCTTCTTTTTGGGGAGGAAATCCTGATTTAAGGATGGAAGATGAATCTGTTAATCCATAGGGGCAGGACGCAGCCCTCTCCTCTCGATCATTAAAAGCAAACCCCACAGCCAGCGATGGGGCTGCTGAAGAGGCCGGTGATGCAGCTCCTGCGAGGAGACCCCGCAGCGGGAAATTTAAGGCCAAAAAGTGGTTTTTTTTTTCCGGACTAACACAAAACCCCCCAAAGGCGCCGGGGGCGGAGAAAGGGGCCCCGCGGGGCGGACGCAGGCCCCGGCCCGAGCCCCGGCCCCTCCTCGGCGGGCGCTGCCCGCCTGACGCCTCCCTCGGCCGAGCGGCCATGGCGGCGAGGCGGCGGCGGCGGCGCTGAGGGGAGTGGAGCGGCCATGGCGGGTCCCGGCGCGGTACATCCGCGTTTGGCGCTGGTTCTCGCCGTTGTGGCGGCCCTGGTCGCCGTTAAGTACTACCGGGACGCTGAGGCAGCCCGGCAGCAGGTACCGGGCAGGGCGGAGGGGCGGTGCTGAGGCCGAGCGGCCCCTCACGGCGGGGAGGGAGGGAAGGTTGAAATGGCGGGCGCTGCCGTCGTGAGGGAGCGGAGGTGGCGGCTGCGGGCCCCCGGGGGTGAGGAGGTGGATGTTGAGGGGAAGGGAGCACCGCACACAGCGGGGGTGGCCAAGAGGAGGTGGCCGATAAGGAGTAGTGGCCAAAAGGGGTTTTAAGTGGCCACCGGTTGAGGTGGCTGCCGGCCATCCGGTGGCCGCTGGCTGTAAGGTAGCAGGGCTGAGGTGACGGCGGGTGCCGGGGGTTGAGGGGAGCAGCACAAACAGTGGCCGCTGGTATTGAGGTGGCTGTGGCCCGGCTCCGGTGTTGGTGGCCATGAGGACTGAGGTGGCTGCCATTGGGCTGAGGTGGCCACAAAGGGGTGGTTGGCTGCCACTGGTTTGTGGTAGCCGCAGGTGGCTTCAGTCTTGAGGTGGTCACAGGGGTTGTGGTGGCCACCACCAGGCACCAGCAGTGCCTGCTCCTGCCATGGAAAGGAGGAAGAGCAGGAGCTTGCCACCTCCTCTCCCCAGGTCCTTCCTTCCTGCCTTGTTCCCTGGAAAAGGCCCAAAATTCTCAGGTATTTGTGGGTTTTTTCTCGCTAGAAATGTACGTTTTATGTGCCCTTGGTTGTACTTTCTGTAACTCCAATGGCTGCTGCGTGCTTTGGAGGGGGTTGGAGATCCTGTTTCCTGGCCTCTTTGCTTTGGCATCCCCTAAAGAGGTTTGTGGAAAAGAGCAGGCTTCTCAATATTTCTGTGGTAAGAAGACAAGTGTTTTTAAAGGAGGTTTCTTCCCTTTGTCTCTTCTTGCACTGCAGAAAGGGGAGAATGGCTCAAACCAGGTAAATAGAAGAGTTTTTCTGCAGGGACAGTCCTGGCTGAGAGGAGCCAGCCCTGCCGGGAGGTTTTTGTGTTCCAGAGCACAGGCAGCAGACTGGGGGCTGCTGGAGGGAACTAAACGTGAACAAAGCAAGGGGTTGATTTGTCCTTCATTTTGATTAAAGCACGCATCCTGTCACATCCATAGGGATGTTTATGTAGCTACACAAGGCACAGGCAGGTGGGAGAAGAAAACTGTGCAAAACCCCAACTCTCCTCCCCTGCAGAGACCAAGAAAGCTCGGTTTTACTCCTCTGGCACAAACAGGAAACTTTATTTCTTACAATCCCAGATTATAAAGAAAAAAGAGAAAATCCGCAAGCTCTGGAGCACTTCCTTTGATGTGGATGTTATCAGAAAGGAAAAGGCCAAGCCCTGACATCTCGCTCCCCTTTTAAGCCCAGCTTTCATCATCCCTTTGGACTGGTGCGTGCTCTGGGAAGCCGTTGTTCCTCCTTGGCTGGGGTCTCCCAGGCCAGGCAGGTGCTCCCAGGGTGCCAGTGGGTCAGGCTGTGCTGGTGTTCATGCAACAGCAGGAATCAGTGTTTCCAAAGGATGTGTCCCGCCAGGCTGTGCAGAGCCATGTGCTGTCAGTGCTGCCTGGAGCTGGAGATGTGGCTGCTTTGCCCTGCAGGGACAGGGCAGTGGTGGCCAAGAGCAGGAGGCTGTGCTCAGCCAGCTGCTGGCACATGCCTGGCCACAGAGCTGCCGTGTCTCTGGCCACTTGCTGTTGTAGAAGGACATGGAGCTGTTGGAGCAAGTCTGGAGTTGGGTTACAAGGATAAGGGGGCTGGAGCACCTCCTGTATGGAGACATTGGGACTGTTCAGCCTGGAGAAGAGAAGCTGCGTGGAGATGTCATTGCAGCTTCCAGTGTCTGAAGGGGGCAACAAGGATGCTGGAGATCATTAGGGACTGGAGTGATAGGACAAGGGGTGATGGGTTCAGACTCAAACAGGGGAAGTTCAGGTTAGATCTAAGGCAGAAGCTCTTCCCTGTGAGGGTGCTGAGGCGCTGGCACAGGATGCTCAGAGAAGTGGTGAATGCCCCATCCCTGGCAGTGTTCAAGGCCAGGTTGGATGGGGCTTGGAGTAACATGGTCTAGTGTGAGGTATGCCTGCCTGTGCAGGGGGTTGGAACTTGGTGATCTTCAGCTCCTTTCCAACCCAAACCGTTCCATGATAATTACCTGATGGTTCTGCAGCTGATGGGGTTTTATTGCTTCACCTGTGTGAATGTGCAGGCTGAGGGGATGAGAAAGTGCTTTCAGTTCTTGCTTTAAGACTGATCTTTGGATGCCAACATCCGGCACCCAAGCATCCATGTTGTCCTTCACATCCTGCTGTTTTAGATGCAGTCAGAGATGTTCTTCTCTGTGTGTGGGGGTGTGACTGGTTCTCTTTCTGCTTTCAGCCCTGTTAAGCACTGATCATGACCTTTTCCTACAGCAGCAGGCAGTCTAACCAGCTACAAACTTTCTTGCTCATTTGCCTCCCATCCCTTGAGGTCTCTGTCTGTGAAGTGCAAAAAGAAGAGAGACTCTAAAAGATTCATCAGCAGGAAGTGGCTGATGTGCTGTAGAGAGGACTGGGAAATGGAACACCTTTTCAGAGCTCAGTACACATCCAGGACAGGCTCTCCTGCAGAGGAGAAGCCATCACACTCTAGGCATGCTTCCCTGCTCCAAGAGCCCACTCCCAGCAGCAGTCACATGGGCCCTTGTGAGGTTAATGCATTCTGTGCTGTGCACAAGCATGCTCTAGAGGTTAGAGGGATAGTGAAGCCTGGCCCAAGGCTCCATGACATGACTCTGGCACCTGGCTGTTAGGGAGGTTGCTCAGGAAAACGTTGTTACCAGTTTACAGGGATGGGAATCCCTGTTTACTTGAGGAACAAAGGCGTATTTTCTGGCCACAGAAACATGGACAGTCCAGAGAGAGGGTTGTTCCTGTATGTAGATAATCCTTCATTCCTTTTTTCAGCTCTATAGTTCCTGCCTGCTCCCCTCCTTGTCTTTCCACAGCCATGTCTGCTTCCACATCTCTGGTTTGTATTCCAGGGTCTTTATTTCTGTCTGTCTCAGCCCTGAATTTGCCCTGCAAGGCTCTTAAGTGCTTTTGTTGCTTCACTTGACAGGAGCAAAGCCTTCCAGGCTGCATTAGTGCTGCTTCAGGCTGGCAGGCAACAGATGGAGAATAAACTAGTTCAGGAGCTCTGGGGATGGTGGTGGTGCTGCAGGCAATAGAGAATAAACACCATTAAACAGCAGAATACAGAGTATTTATCCTGCAGCTTTAGGCTTTTACAGGGGTGGCAGGGGAAGCTGTCCCAAATGATGGGTCACAGGGGATGTGCTGCAGGCTGTCTGGCAATGATGTGGCTTGTCTGACTTGCTCTATGTCTCTCTTCCTCTCACACCAACATGGAGCTCTCTTATTCTGCCTGGAAGTTGTCCCTTTCCCTTCAGTGCTGAGTGCTGCAGGGTAGAAATGACCAGAAGCATCTAGAGCCTCCCTGGGACTGCTCCAGGGAGACATTGCGTTTCAGTGGTGTTTTCCACTGGATGAGCTCCTGCTGGACTTTGAAGAGAGAGAAACTGAGGCACAACATGGCTGGGGTCTTGCAGAAGGTTCTGGAGAAGCCCATGGGATTTGTGGCTCCCCAGTGTATGGCTGACTGAGTAGGCAGGAGACAAAATGCTCCATCCAGCCCTGCAGCTGGAATTTTGGAGGGGAACCTGACTCGAGCAGGGAATTGTGTGTGGCAGGGGAGATGTGGCATGGAGCTCTGCTTTCTGCAGTTCCAAGGGCTTGGTTCATTTCCTTTGTGTTTTTGTGATGTGAACAGTCACGTCTTTGCCTTTGTTTCATTGCACGTCACTTAATCACAGAATCACCATCTCCAGGTGCTCGCAATAGCTGCAGGTTTAGCACTGTCTGGAAAAAGTTGGCTTTTTTTTCTGACAGAAGACTTCGAAGCTGACTATGAGCAAACGATTCAGTTGGAATTACTTAGCCAGATGTAGTTTTAATATGCTCATGCCAGCAGTTCCTGGACACCAATCCCTATTGTAAATAGCACAAAATCCTGCCAAGGGGCGTTAATCTTTTGATTTAATGGCTGTGTTTGTGTGCTGGAAAGAATTTAAATTAACTCTGAAGCTGAGAGGGGCATGGGTGAATTTCTGCAAGAGGCTCAAATGAAATCTCACTTGCTTCTTTCTTCTTTCTGAACTAGGAGCTGGCGCTGAAGTCTCTGGGAAATGAGGGGCTGTTTCTCTTTTCTTCTCTGGACACAAACAATGATCTGTACCTCAGTCCTGAAGAGTTCAAGCCAATAGCTGAGAAGCTGACAGGTAGATACCTGTCTGCCCTACAGAGCTCCCTCTGCACTGTCCAAGCAGAACTGATTTTATTTATATCTTTATTTATTCCGGGCACTGTTTTTAGTCTTATTTACATGAAGGAAGGCTGCTGAGCTTCACGAGGGTCTGAAAAGGCTTAAGCACTAGGCATATATCACTTCCACAAAGTAGAGGGTTTGTAAGACAGAAGATCCCATTGCTGGGCTAGCAAAGCACAGAATTTACTTTGTCTAGAGCTTAAAGGGGATTTGAGCTGGGTGACTGCAGCAAATACTGCTCAGCCCAGGCAAGGCCAGTACTTAGCTAAGTGGCAGTGTTTCATTCATACCCTGGCTGAGGTGTCTCTTCCAGGTAGCAGTTTGTGAGTAATCCTGTTTGGAGGCTCTGTCTGCCTGTATCTTGGTGGTGCCACACAAGAAACAGTGTGATGATGATAATGTACAGTGCATTCCCAATACAGTTGTTTGCTTGTGCTGTAATTCATTGGGTAAAGCAGG
>JBCJKH010047002.1:0-16297 GCA_039877255.1 Loriculus beryllinus
TTTTTAAGAGTCTGGGTGAAATACATGAACCCAAAACAATCATTAAATCCTCTCTAGAGGCTATGTAGGAAACACTGAGATGAGCTCCTGCTCATCTGCTGCCTGCAAACGGCTCCTCTGTCTTCTTTGCTAAAACTTGCAGAATGATCTGGATATGAGCCAGCATCATATCTGGCTTCTTAAACCCTATTTATATCTACAACTCTTTGCTGTCCTTTGGCAGTGTCTGTCACATTCACCTATGCTGAGTACTACTTTACACTTGGGTTTTTCTAGCTACTGAAATCAGGAAAATTGCTTGGTATGCAGTATGCTGAGCTTCGAGCAAGAGTGGCAGACCTAGAAAAATGTATTTATGTATCAATATCTGCATCTGGTAAGAAAGTGGTCCCCAACCTAAAGCAAGACAAGTCCAGTGTTACTTTAGGTTACCTGCCATATGAAAATTGAAGCTGAGTGGAAGAGAGAGGTACAAAACAAGATTCTGCTCTGTAGCCTCATATCTGCACAGTGTTTGCCTATAAATCTGGAAGTTTGGGATCACTGAAGTAAGCTCTCTTGGTTATTATTTACTTAACTAGATTGGACCATACCCAAATGACCAGAAGGAAAACACTAAGAGGTCTGTCTTCCTCAGCTGAGAGGCTAATTAAGCACTGTAAAAACCCTACAATTTGTGGAAAAGCACATGTAATATAGACACATACAAGACTTACAAGAATAAACCTCCTCCTTGCTATGAAGCTCTAAAGAACAGAAGGGAGGTCTCTAGCTGATTAGGTTAATACCAGCTTATGGCTTTATGTAGAAGAACCAGCAAAAAAATAAAACCAGCTAGAAACAAAATATTTCTCTCAAGGATCAATTTTTGCCTTTTTCATCTTTCTACAACTTTTTGTTCTCAAGATTCTACAACATAGTGTGCTTTGAATTTACCCCTTAATTAGCACAGCAATTTGCTAAATTTTGCTTTTTTCCTTGTTTCAGGGTATTGCTCAGAACAGTCTGGGAAGTCATTCAAATTATTGCCACCAACCTCAAATGCTAAAAATCAGACTACTTCATTCTACCTCCACAACTAAAAAATGTGCAGCTCAAAATCAGCGCTGTTCCTTCGTGATCTAATTTAAACTTTGTACCTATGAAAAGATAATTACTTTATGCTTTGAGTAAGTGATTTTTCACCACCCCCCCTTAGAACTCTCTTCATATTCATTCTTTTGAAAGGCCATCCAGATAAAAAAGGCAGCTATTTTAAAATGTAGTACTAATACCTCATCAGAATGTGCGCACTTACGATGTTACACACCCGTGCTTATGGAATGCAGGAAAGTTGAGTGCTTCCAATAACAGATTTGGGCTTATTGAACAAGATGCTTACAATTCCACCATCGCTACTAGAAAGAAGTACCTTTAGCAAAACATAATGTGATCAGATACAATTCAACTCGGGCAGCCAGAATTCTCTTGATAGCAGGTAAAATTCTAAGATGCTAAAGAACAAACTCCATCAGCGGAGAAACTGCACTGATTTCAGCCATTTAGTATCTTCTAGTTAAGTGTAACTGGGATTCCAACCATGTGCGTTAAAATTAGTCTTAGCCAGGAAGGATATTTTAGCCAGCAGTTCTCCCACAAGTCACCAATCCAAAGAAATGAATAAAAAAGGGATGGCATGAAGTGTATGAGCAACATTTGTGTTTGTCTTTCTTTACCTTGAGCTCATCTGCATCATAGAAGTCTATGCGCACAGCAGGGACCATCCATGTCTGGAACAGAGTTGCCAGGATCTGTTTGGCAATTGCATCTGCGATGAGGTGGAAGTGGAGTGGGTTTCGCCTGATATAAGAAGAGAAAGAAAGGCATTAGTTCAAAGTTTTCTAATTCCTGTTGTGAAAGGACAACATCAGAACTTGCAAAGCTTTAACTATGTCTAAGTTCTCAAGGTAAAGCATACACAATGTTTGGTGGAGTCCTGCTCTGTGGCCAAAATGTTAAGACACTTACAATGTGAATAAACATGACAGTAACAGACATACTGGACCAGTTTCTGGGTGGTTGTAAATAAACATAGCTCCCCTGACTTCAGTGAAATGTGATTATTTGTAACAGCTAAGGATCTGGTCCCTTCTGCCAGCTCCTTAAAAGAAGGTCAAGTTAATCCCATTTGGGGACTTGAGCTGTGAAACTGATTGCTTTCAGTTTCTAGGTCAACCTGCTAATTTATCTTTGTGGTACAAACAGTTTTCTGTGGAGAAGTAGGGGTAGAAAGGAAGGTTAAAAACTAATCATCTGAATGAGGTGAAATTCCAGGACCATTGAGTTCGCACACATCTTTTCAACAAAGCAAACTTGGGGCATCAACAGCTGTCCTATGGGAACACAAAATCAGGTGTTTCAGGTGAGTGCCTTCTAGGTACTGGCACAGTAAGTAGAATGGAGATTGTAAATTTCCCTACATCCCTGTTGCTAAGAAAGAGGGAGGGTTGTAGAAAAGGAGGAAGAATTCTTTTCCTCCAAAAACATCCGATGTGGGTTCACCTCTGTTACAAGACTTGAACTAAGTGAAAAGCTTCAAAACAAGATGAGTGAAGCCAGTATCAGCAAGACTGGCATGGTTTGACAAAACGTATGGAGTTTTCAACAGTAATGTGAATTTAGACATTACAAATACCATGTTTTAGCTTCTTTCTTGAAGGGACAGTAAGCAACAAAATCTGATCTTTACTCAACTTCTGTGGAAGGAGTAGGAAAATTTGCCAGTGGAAGTTAGTCGTGATGTGTAGTTTTCCATGTTTATCCCTAGCTTAGCAAACTTCCACGTCAGCAGAGGACAGAGTTTCAAAAGCCACTAAGAAGACAGATGGTTCATGTAGACTTTAGCATTGGCTCAACCTTTCTTTGATTCCTGTGGTGGAATAGAAGACTTTTATTTATGTGAAATTTGTAAAAATAAATGAGTGCATACTTGTTGTCTGATATTTTTCATCTAGAAAGAGAAGCATTTAATGTCAGATGCTGGTTAAAGCGGAAGATGACTGATGCTAGTACATTCTGCTGTGTGAACAAGAAGTGAAGGAATCTATGTTAGTTCAGGCCAATGTATTCCCATTAAACTTTTGAGCTTAACCCAAAAGATGAAGGTTCTTTCTTTCTCCATTTCCTGCATTACTGGATAAGATGTGCCTTTCTCTGTAATACTATTCTTCTTGCTTTGATGAGTAATACTGTTTCTCACTGAAAAAGTCCACAAGAAAATGTAAAAATACATATAATGGTTCGTAGGATCATAACACTCAGCAAAAACAAGAAATTGTTGTAAGAAGCAATGCATGGCTGGATTTTGCAGTGTTAGAAATACTGCACCTGAGATCCAATGCCCATGGATGCCAGTGAAGGTGCTGTATGGGCTTCAAGGACACCATGATTCAAATAATGTGCTTACAGGTTACGTGCTGGTTAGAAGCCTTATGTATGAGTTAATCATGATGGCAGAATAAACCCAAATCTGATCTACGTTTAACTATACCCAAAACACTGCTTTCCAAAAAGACAAAGGTCTTGCAATCTCCAGGAGATTGAGGGGGGAGAGGGAGAGGGAAAAGCGAAGGCTGCCAGCTGATGAGTGTCCCACTACCAAGCTAAAGGGATCACAGCAATTATAACTGCTTCACCAGCCCAGCAGGAGAGAAGAGGAGGACATCCTGGCTCATGCAGATTCCGCAGTAACCAGGCACCTTGCCAAGAAAAAATCAGGAAATAGCAGTGATAAGGAAATATATTTCATTAGCAGATAAAAGGCCAAGAGAAACAAAGTACAACATCAGTGGCTTTGGGTACTGGCAAAGCAATATCTCTAGGCAAATAGGTGTTGAATATCAACATACACGTCCTACACAGGTCCCTCTGCTTAGCAGGGGCTGAGGCCAGTATCTGGTAGAACTATTCCCCAGTTGGTGTTCTTTAGTAACTTCTTTCTCTTTTTTCAGGGTCATTTATCTATATACTGCAAAGTAGAATAAGAAGAGTAAAAGATCAGTCAAAACCAAGAAAGCTATATCTCTTTCAATCCGTCATTTAGTTAAATGGAATTGGTATAAAATTTCAAGATGAAACACATTAGTTGAAAAGAAAAAATCTGATACAAAGACTCAGATCTTCAGTAGCAGTTTATACTTATCTGAATGACCCAAAGCGTATGAAACTTAAATGGAAACAAGTGGGTGACATTTTCTTTAGTTCAGCTCCTACTGGGAAAAAGAAAAAAGGAGTAGTTGTACTCCTACACAGAAATCTCTTTCAAGTTGTTAGCCTCATGGTAGAGATTCAGCTGGAAGGAAAGTATGTGTCAGAGGAAAAGCAGAAGATTATCACTTACAAAAATACATCGCCAAAACAGTGACCCACTGACATCTACAACTAAATGTGCATCATCCACACAAAATTTTACTCCAGATGAGATTTTAGTTATGTGACATGTGAGGTTTAGCATGGTGCTAAAAGCCAACAGAGCACAAACTCAAACTTTCAAGACCTTCTGAAGGTAACAGCACTAGCATACACACAGATGACATGTTTTACCTCTTCTGGTGTCTGTAATATGCAAAGCCTAAAAGATAAGGATTGCCTCAAAATGTTTATGAAGCAAGTTCAGAAGCTTAAAGATCAAACAACATCCATTGTAAAAGATACAGAAGAGATTCTGCAGGATGAGAAGTCTTTCTTAAGACATATGAGAAAGGGATGTCATCATTATTTACTAGCATGGCTGAATCACTGGCTCTAAGAATTAGGGTGACAATCAGGATATTGTGAGGGATTCCACTGAAAGCAACACATAATTAGACTCAGATGTTTTGCTGTACCATTTGATATAAGTGAAAACTATTCCATTCTTTAGACTGGTCTTCATCCATGACAGAGCTATTTTGGGATATGGGGTTTATAAAACTGAAACTGGGGTTTATAAAACTCTACTGCTCCTATGATAAATGAAGGGATAGCCATGTGGAAAACTATTCTTTACAGACATTTAGCAGCTACAGTTTAAAAATTTTGAGAAAGGTGGAGGATGATACCTCAGTCTTCCAGAGGGAGGCTTGAGTCCCTTACTTGGGTATACAAGGAAGGGTGGCATGGCCTTTGAAGAAACTGAGTGGCATGAAACTTGAAAAATATGATGCTCTGGTTAAAGAAAAACCCAACTTCATTCTGTTGTGAAGGTAGATGAAGTTGTGAAAAGGGTCTCAATGAGGTTTGTTCCTGCAATAGCAGGGGAGTTAATGAGACAACTCAACAGATATTTTCCAATTCCCTGAGGCTCAGGACTTCAGTGCAAGACATCTTTCTTGGGTTGAAGGGAACCTGGGATCAGGTCTCAGAGGAAGGGATGACCAATATAAACTTTCTCTTCTCTCACTCTAAACATGAGGTGGACTTCCTTTGACTTGAATTTCTCTAACTAAATCAAAGCACAGTTGCGTCTTGTGTTTACTTTTAATGCATATATTGCCCCATATAACTCATGTTCCAGTGGTCACGTCAATAGAACAGAAGACCTACACACAGTAGAGGTTGGTAGTAAACCTCTACTGTTAGTAGTTAGTAGAAAATACTATACTGTAAATGGTGACAGTATATGCAACTATGGAATAAGAAAGGTCAATATATGACAGATTTTATAAACTTCACCTACAGAATCAATCGGGTTTAGAAAATTCCCAGTATTCATATGAATTTGTGAGGTCAAGGTTTCTAGCATCCCGGGTTTCAGAACAGACAGCTCTTGAATTCTGAGCACCACGTCTGCTATGTTCCCCACTATAAAAGCAGATATTGAAACAGCCAGAGAATTTCTCTCAAGTTCCAGAAATACTTAATCTCATTCACCTCAAAGATCTGAACATCTGAACTTTTATGAACTACAACTTTTCACATTTTCCGCTACATGGAAAATGCTGATGCTCTAATGTCTTAATGCATAAGAATTCCTTTTCAAAGCATCGGTATTTCCCATCAGTGGAAAGTCAAGGTTTTAACCACTTGACTTAGAAAGCTGCAAATCTTCATATATTAAATTATTTCCACTTATCTTAAAATCAGAGTGCTATTTGACAAAGTAAACCATATGTAAAGAGGACCCATTTATTTTCTTAAATTGCTTTCCTCAAAAGTGAATGAAATGATATTCTGGACAAGATTTTTAAGCATGGACGCTTAAATATAGGCTCTTAGGCCTAAGTATAGGAGCTGAAATGAACGCTCTCATTTCCAGAATTGCTGATGTCCTATGAAGTTAGTAAAATGTAAAGAAATCAGTAATTTTAAAAGTCAGATTATAAATATAGGAGCCTTTTCCAAGGCACCCATTTAAATTTATTTTTTTTTTTTAAATCATCATGTCTTGTCTTTGTATTTCAAAACTTCTTATCCTTCATCAGAGTTTTGATCTGCTTGCTCAAGCATTTGTGGTCCATTCTTTTTGAACAGCCATTGCCACAGACTTAAATACAAAAATCTACAACTGAAAAAGGGAGTACTGAACCAAGGCTCACTCTTCCCTTTTGTATTATTCCATAGCTCAACTGTTACCAATTTAAAAAGCAGCTGCTTGGTTGCACAATTCTATCTCCACAACAGAAGAATTTTATTTTCTAAGCATATAAAAAGGTCAGTAGCCCAGGGGGTTTATTTCCAAACCCTATACTTTATTAAGGGAAGCACAACAAGGTAATACCTTTTATATCTGTAACAAACGGTTACAAGAACTTCAAACAGAAATTATAAAAGGCAGCTTGGGAAATATTTTTTTTTCCTAATGCACATATGACAATCCCTTTCTCATATAGAGAGAATTTTAATGTGAAAATCATTAAGATTTTTCATACCTCTTCACATCCACTATTGATTAAAATGCTTCCTAAATTATTGGACAGATCTTAAAGATGCACTAGCTGCCTCATTCATGGATCTTTTTGCTTTTTGTTAACTTATAGAAGCACTTTGGGAAATAATAAGAGATTTCATGGGCAGATATTTTTTTTAAACACTGCTTTCTCCATGATGCCTCCACTGTTATGACAGCTAGAAAATACAAAAAGTGTGTATTATTGATGAATCTATATGGATCAGAGAAACAAGTTCATGCTTTATACGTTTTTCCCAAAGAATCTCCCACAAAACAGACTGAATATTAGAAAAGTTGGAAATAATGATAGAGGTTTTAAATTCTCAAATTAATTCCACTAAGGCAAAGTGGTCTCCATGGAATACAGCCATTAGATTACACAAGCTTTAATTACCAGCCAGTGTTGACTTGTGACTCTTACTTGGAAATTACATGTCATACCTTTTATTTAATTTAGATTTTCATTTGGTTTGCCTTATTCTACTTGTTCCAAGAAAAAAAAACCACCAAAAAACCAAAAAACCAAAACCCATCACATTTATTGTACATACAGCAATGTATAACATAGTTTCATATCCTAATCTTACAAAAGCTTAGACTTATGCTGAACTTCATAAGCAACCTCCTTAAAGCCAAGAGGCTACTTTGTATTAGAAAGCATTTGTCTGGTTGCCTGCTTTTGTTTATACTAAGAAAACCACCAGCATTACTATGCCCCTATTCCTATATGATAGATGAAGCATGCAGCTAAAGAAGTACTCATAATGTGTTCTTCAAAGAAGAGTGACTAACACAGGAAAGAAGAAAAAAACCAGCCAGCATTAGTTGGCACAAAAGGTAATTTGTCACAGATTCTCAGGCTGACCTAACTGCCAGCAACTTATTATAATTGTGTAATTTTGGCTTTTGTTCCCAAACGAAGCATGGAGTTTAGCATGTCTTCGGAAAAGACAAAGAGTACATTAAAAATCATTTTAGCTCTTACTTGAGTTAAGGCTCACCTAAGCAAAGACACAAACGATCTTTGCAATATGAATCTGTAACTCATGGGCTGCTTCTGTGGCACTCTAAGCTTCACAATTTTCAGAAACAAAGTAAAGCATTGAAAATTACAAATGTAGTTTGGACTGGTAGTTGCAAAAGTTTCAAGGAGAGTTACTAGCGACAGGATACTGCTTCAGCTTTGAAAAAGAAACGCAGATGCTTTGCATACTACTATATGCAGTTTCCAAAAGCACTTGCATTTCATTTTGCTGATTTGACCCACTATTTTTAGTGTTTAGTCTTTTCCTTTGGAAAAACTAAAGTTAAGTTGCACTGAGGACACAGCAATATGAGCTTGGCTGTGTTAAATTGACTCAGATGTATTTTTTGTTTTTAACCCTGCAACAGATTTGTAAAATCTGTCATAATTAGGAACTAGATGAGCAAGTAGGCAAGCAGGAAAGTTGCAGACTAGGACTAAGAATTTATTCTACAAGCCTCCCTCTGTGCAGCACTGCCAATGCATATTTATCAGACTCTGCAAGCCTTGCACTATCCCAGATCTGCTGAGTCTCCTCCTGAGAACAGACTGTCAGTTATGTCAAACTGGGTGTTAAAAGCTGCTGGGATTTTGTGGCTTGAGCATACGTTTTCTAAAGACAAAACTGAAATCAAGCTCCTTTTCCATTGGGAATGAAACACATTTCTGAACCATGATGTTCTTATAAGGAATCAACCACACCACTCCTTTTCCCCTCTTCTTCCCACTCTCTAGAACCTAAAGACAGATATATATTCTCAAACAGTTCCAACAAGTAGCTTGCCTAAGTCTTACGATATATATGGTATGACTAGAACCAGAAACTTGCTTTTTTAAGCTGGGGGAGAACTGAACTGTTCAATATGCAGGATTTGTCGTATATTCATACAAGAGAGAAGAGACAGCACACTCCATCTATAGAAACTCCCGCAGTTTTTATTCTTAATGACCCAGCATCCCTGCTGTTTTGTGTCTCTCTAGTTCAAAGTTGGGGGTATAACAAATATGTTAACAAACAGAGGGAGGAAGATGAGACTGACATGACCTCCTTTTCTCAGAATCTTCCTATTAGAGAAGTAGGAATTCCCTACAGAAGTAGGTACCTCTTTTTTTCTCAAAATGCACAGCTGATACACGTTTTAATTAGTAAACTAGATGGAAATGCTACTAAATGTTCATGACTTCTCCAGGAATTCCAGACAGATTCACTGAAATCAGTACTCTTATAACACCCAGTGGAGCGTAGCAGGAACAAGTCAGGCTATTAAGAATGGTTACTTTGAAGGGACAGTTGTTTAACCAGTAGACTGTATTCAGGGCGTTGCAGGGTAGGATTGAGATGTAATGCTACAGCTGCCCAAGGAGAACCCACACTGTGCCTGGCTACATACCGACAACCACAATTTCTACACAAGCATCTCTCAATCGTACATCACTCTTGTTGCAGGCAAATTCTTCACTGGCTGTCATCATGTTTGGGTGAACACTGATGATCAGAAACTTCAAAAAAGGAAAAAAAAAAACCCCTCTCTTTGACAATATGTTTGGAGGCACATTTGTTACGTTCCTGCAAAAAAACTGTATTTGAGACTGAATGTGGCGATCCTACAAATGATCCTGCAAATCCTAACTTTAGAGATTAGGACAGAACAAGCAAATTTCTTCTCCAATGGACACATACAGCCCTTTCAAATGTTTTGGCTTATTGGACAATGACAGCTAAGATGCATTCCCTCGTGCACATAAAACGGCTAGAAGAGGCATCTGCATGCCTATTCTCACTGAAAACCCCCAAGTCAGTGAACTTGCTACTGATGTCATGAAGCACGCACTACCTAAACCAACCACCTCAAACTCCCTTAACTCATTCCTCTTAATGCAGTGTCATGACCTGTCTCCATCCTTAATTCTTACAATTACATAGATCCTAGCAACTAAAAGAAGCTTTCTTTCCAATCATCATAATTTTTGAAGTGCACACTGGTCTCCAAGATAACATTGTTTGCATGTGGCAACCAATGCAAGGAATCTTGGTTCTAAATAATTTTTTTAGCTGAGGTTGTTGTTTGTTCATTGTTTATTCTCCAAATTCCTTCACCACTGCCACTCCGAAGATAGAGATCCAAGAAAGGAGCATGGCCCTCTTCACATGTAGCCAAAACATCAACAGATGCTTAAGAAGCCTGTGTTTTATAGATGATAAGGAAGAAAGGTCTGTAAGAAGCTCTGTCTCTTTGAGAACATATTCCCTTTATAATGAACAATTTAATGACTAGTTACAAAAGGTAGTTCTAGGCAGGAATGGACTTAGATTTGTCTCTATGTATGTTCTGAATAAACAAGTGAGATAGGTTATCTTGAATGTAACTAACTGCACTAAAGTTTCATTAGCTATACTGGACTTTATCACCTCTGCTGAGCTAGACAAATCATTTGAGATGAGCAGTACTGCTAGTCAAATAACAAATATGTTCTTGACGAGGGCAGAATCCACCAGACTTAGATATGCCAATGTTGATTCCCTTTGTTTTGGCTTCAAATTTTTAATTAAATATATTTGCGAATTACATAATTCTGTCATTATATGACAGAATTGTTTATACGTTTGCTAACTGCTCAGATGAGTGGCTTATATAAAACAGGCACCTTTCCTTTAAGTAACACAATGAGAGATTGATTAAAGCTGTGAGCTGTGAGATTCCTATTATTTACAGAACAGATTAGAGTCTTCTCAAAATGGATGCAAGCACTAGGAGACAAAAACCTTGTAAAGCTAACCACTTGTGGTGGTGAGGATAAATCCTGTCACCATAAAAACGCGTATTTGCTAGAAATCCCTTAGAAACAACAATCAAAATAGATAGCACCCCCCCTCCTCCTTGCAATATAAAGCCAGCTTACACTGAATAATTCAGAAGTCTAATTGGAAATAGATACAGTTTTAAAATTTAACAAGATTTTAGGAGTCAGAAAAATTCTGCACAGAGCATGATACAGCTTTTTACTGTTTTGCTTTTGTTATGTTTATTTCAGCATTGTTCTTCTTTTCCTAGCCCTCATCTAACATGAGCATGATGCTTCTGGAAAGACTGCAAGGTCTATGTGTTGACAGTGAAATTTGCTCTCATATTTTGAAGACTTTCCCCTCTCCACCTGCATTCTAGCCAATCTCTTACACAATATTTACTGAGTCTTTTTCCACATTGTACAAGGTGAGCATTTACACTCTTTTATGAAGCTTACCAAAATTGGGTAAAAGATGGTGTACTAAAACAATTGTAAGACATTGATGACTAAGAGTGTTCCAGCAGAGGACTGAAGGCAAACATAAGGAGCAATGTGGGGAACTAGAAAGCTGTCCTTCAGCTAGCTATAAGATCTTAGCACATGACACAAACAAGAGTCAATCTCCCTGGTACTAAATTATAATTCAAAATAGAGCAGTGTATTGAAACTATCAGTACACTATTTAAACTCTATGCATGTTTTATTAGTCTATTTGTCCTGTTTAAGTCAAACAGTCTGATCACTCACCTATTTTAATCCAGTTTCTTAAACAGTCTTGGAAAACATCTCTGAGAGACACTACTAAATTGGACAAGGGAATTACGCATACATCCAAATGCATTTCTCTTTTTTCTGGAGCTGCTGTTTATTAAGAGAATTGGTTATTTTGACTTCATTGTATATTTATGCCTCCTAATTTTGAGATCTAACCATGCTCCATGGGTTAGAATCAGGTTGCAAAGCCTTCTGAGGGACTGCAAGTAGGCCTTCCAAAAGCAGACAGGCAATAAATAATTAATAAAACAATCCTGACTGTAGTAACAGGTTTACATAAAAAATAAATGTCTAAATGGGAAGCTGGAATAGTCAAGTAATCAGTGTCTATTTATGTTTACGGATTTTATATTACCATCTACACCTGTGCCATAAACTGATACCAGAGATAGGCTAAATGAGTACAATGCTGCTAGTACAATTACTATTATTATTTTACAACAGTCAGGACTATGCGGATGATTTACACTACAGAGAGATACTGTCCCTATTCCCACAATACAACAGAGGTAAGCAGGTAAATCTCTGATCCCCCTAATCAGCTGTAGAAATCTTTACATAATTGAATCTATTTGTGGTGGGCATAAATTCCATGCTTTTTTTCCTTCCATTTTAAAAGGAAACAGGGAAGTGAATACGACTGTCTTTTGAAGTAAGAGAATAAATGCAAAAGGAGCTTACTTAGCCACAACCAGACATACAATATACAAGAAAAGAAGCTACCTTTACCTGTGAAATAAGACAGACTTGACAAGCGTGACAACATCCCGACTGGCATTGTACCCTGCACAAACAATGGCAACGTGGATAGTCTGTGGGAGAAAAGGAACAGAAAGAATAAAAATTAATGCCTGCTCCCGTGTTGTATCATTCCTTAAGGACAGCACATACATGACAGTGCTATTATTTAGTGCGGCGATTGTTAAGGATTTGAGTGGGTGTTCTGCAGCTGTTTGCAGCCCACTTGAGGCAGTTTGTTAGAAACATCCTAATTGAGTTATAACACCATCATCATTCCAAAGTCATTACTATCCCTAAATTGCATCAGATGTCTGAACAGAACTGCATTTATTAGCTAAGAGCGCCAGAGCATATGTGTGCGTGTATGTACATACTCCCCCCCCACATTTAGCAGCACACAAAATTCTGATTATGCAAACATGCAGACGCTTCAGCCTTCTGAAGCTTAAAATTATATCTGACAATTAGAAGCAGCTCTGCTCTTGGTAATTTTGCATTATTTCCATCCTAAGAACAGCTACAAAGAAGAAGGTGAGCAAGCTCTGATGGATGAGCATGAAAGGGACAATTGGTTTGCCAGTTGCAGGTTGCATTGCAGTGACAAGATCAGACACGAGCTGTGAACGTGGGTGGTCACTTCCCTGCCTGTGACTACTGTTATGGGCTGTACTGGGCAGTGATAATGTGAAGTTAAATACACACCCCCCACACACACATTGTCCTCACTCCAGCACCTTGGTAAATTATCACTTATTTTGTGCCTTCTTACCTCCCTTTTGGTATGAGACAGAGGTTTACTCATCTCTTCAAGAGGAAAGGGAAAAGTGAAAAGGCGCTACTAGTCATTATTATTAAAGTAGTAAGCAATAATTTGAAAAATGCTGCTAAGTTACTTTTCTCTAGTGTTAAAATTAGCCACTGCTATTCCCTGGGGACAAAAGAAAGTTAATCTTAGCAAGTTTTGACTCCAGCTTCTGCATTATTCTGTTTCTTTGTGGTCACAGAAATGAAGGAGTTTACCACGCTGGCAGCATTAAGCTGCGATTGGGAACACAGCTGTGAAACTGCAGGGAAGCCTCATTTGGCTTCCATTTGAAGCTTGGTTAGCTGGTTTCTCACACACACAGCTCTCATTTTCCACAGAAAGCCTACTACGCAGAGAACAAATGAGGAATTCTGTCTCCTCACATGGTCAGAGTCCCAAAGTCTGGCTTGTTACAGAAGCAGATTTAAACAGAAGGTGGAATGAGTTAGGAATGTCTAAAGAGTCCATACCTCAACCATTAACACTGCCTGGTACAGGGCACAATTCGAATCATGTAACTGTCAAGTGGCTGTGCCATTGTGCAACCTCCCCATGAACACTGCAGCTGCCTCCAGCCATAGTGTGCCTCACAAGCTGAGGCACATTGAAAATGTGAGGTTTTTAGAGGACTTGAATTAATAAGGCAACCGCCTGTCCAGAGAGGTGTGAGAAAGAAAAGCTATTGCAGTACACTTTAGCAACAGCTTTGTGAGGTATTCAGCACTTCAGATTTATGTTAAAGCCAACTGGAGTTGAGCATGGCTCAGCACTCGGCAAAAAGATTGTGTTTCTCTCTTGTGATAAAAGTATGGGAGAACAGACGCTGCTTATTGACGCCTTTTATTGCAGCAGTGGTTTGTACCATACTTACGCACATAGGTGCACTGGTTCCTGACTCTGCACACACTGTCTCCTCTCTGTTCGCCACCTTGTCTTTCTCAGGCTTTTGGAAGATCTAAGATCCTTCCCTTCAACACCAATTAAACCCAAATTAACTGAGAATAGTATCATGCCTGCTTTAAACATGTCACCTGAAGACACTGGATCAGACACAAACATTTTATGGGTTTTGACAGAATGGCACTGTTAACATCTCACACTACCTCTACTTGCCAGAAAAGCTCTCCTTGCAAACTCTCTCTCCATCTTCAAACTCTCCTCAAAATCAGAGTTTATTCAGTCAACTACTTGCCCACATCTGTTACCCGTTCCATAAATCAGTCTGCTTCAAAGTTAAAAGCATGCTTTCGTCACTGCCTTCTAGCCGGTGCTGTTGTTTTGCATGCTGTTCCAGCCACAGCACAGAGAGGAGACAGCACTTGCTGCTCTTCTTCATGTTCTTCTGCAGGTCAAAGACACAGGCATCCATACACGTTCTACTCAGCCTCTCTGCGGTGTTTGATATTACGTATCACTTGTATGCCTGCCTCCAATCAGCAACAAGTAAGAGCAATAATCCTCAGAGAATAAAAACCTAGTCTTTTTTTCCCTCCAAGTTTTAGCCTGCAGCATGCTGCAAGACTGTTCCTCTCCTTTTCTTGATTCACTTTCCCTCACTGTTTAACTTAAACAGGGAAGTTAACATGAGGTCATCAACCTGAACTGTCTGCACATGTTTGCATCCTAATGAAAGGAAGTTTTATTTCTAGTTTTCTCCGTGCTTGTTCCAAATACGTGTTTTGAGAGAGAGCAGATTGGTTATGGGCAAATCCTAGCAAGACAGGGCAACAGTGGCTGAAAGAAGGAAGCACTTCAAAGAACTTAACATTCTCCCGAGTATACTACTGGCAGCTTTAGCTCCCGGATTATAAAATGGTCAGCAACATCACAGCTCTCTCAAAATCCTCATTTTCCATCTGGAGATGGCTAGAAGACTGTACCTTCATCCCACCGGAACTGTGCACTGTGATTCACACAAGTTCCAGACTTGATGACTGCAACACCTAGGAGTGAAGCCACCTTCCACAACATGGGAGCAGCCTGTATCATTGGTGCAACATGACTCTCCAAATTTCTCACACCAAGGCTCTGCACGCTGCACTTGCTCCTGGCTGTTTACGCCTGTGATAATTCCAGTTGTCTAACTCTAGCCTAGACATTCAAAAGTCACTGTAGGACTATACTGAGCTCCTTGAAAGTGTCCAGCCTCCTACAATGCTCTTTTTCAACTGGATGATAGACATGTTCATCCCTAATAGATGTTGCAAGAAGTCTGGACACAGGCCATTCACTGGAGCTGCTTCTAGACAATGGAACTCATTGCAACAACGGATTAAATGATGATACTTCTTGCTTTCCAGACTCAATGAATTCTCCCTCTGTTTATACATACAGATATGAATAGATAATCAAAACACTGTGGAAGTTAATCATGCTGTTCTTCCTACAGGTTGCGGATCAGGAACACAAACAGAACTATTTTTGGTTTTAAATAGTTTAGGGAGCACTCAGGCAAAGGCACTTCAACGCATCTAAGGAAGTCAAATTTCTTCAGGAAAGGGAGTTTAAATAGCACCAAGGTGCATGCCAAAATAGCTTAGGAACCATTTATTTAGCCACTCGAGACCAGTGTAGAAAAATTGTTTCTGAGAGCAGTATTTAATATAAGTCTGTTCTAGGGTAATATTAATGGAAAGAAAATACCCAAGATCCCATAGTGATGAGGGGTATAAGGTGCCTAGATAAACACACGTAATTTATTTTCCTCCTCAGGCTACTTTTTAGAATGGTGAAATAATGAGCTTAACAAACTGCAATTAGTTCCTATAGCTGAAAATAATCTTTGGTAAAGCTTTTCATACTCCAATAATTTTCCAGTAGCACTAGCCAGGCCTTCCATTGCAGTTACTTAATCCTTCATAAATTATCATTAAATGTGATTAAGAGATATTAAAAGCATGTTACAAAAATGTAAATATGCTACAAATGGTTCCCAGAGGCGGGTAACACCTGCTTTTCCTGTGTTGGAGTTGGTGGGGCCCTGTTCTTTATGGTTCTGGAATACTACACTTAAAACTATTGAGAAACAGTTAAGATTAGCGACAATAAAAATATGCCTGTAAATGCTTCAGATGTTAAGTATTCTGTTAATCTACTAAATGCTATGCTGCTAATAAACCATTTTCTAGTATATAATCTCTTTTTTAATATTTGTAAATGACAATTCAAACTAAATGTCCAGTTTACGGAGGCATAAGCTGGAAAGATACTGGGCTAACATCATAGGAGAGTCAAACGATTCTGTCAGCTTCCATCAGTG
>JBCJKH010047003.1:0-10358 GCA_039877255.1 Loriculus beryllinus
CAAGGCCAGGTTGGACACAGGGGCTTGGAGCAAGCTGCTCCAGTGGAAGGGGTCCCTGCTTGTGGCAGGGGTTGGAGTTGGAGGAGCTTTAAGGTCCCTTCAACTCAAAGCAGCCCAAGATCATTGCACTTCTTACAGCAGCAGTAGCTTATCTTGGGGGCATTTTTACTACTCATGAGGCTGCTCTGGTCTGAAATCCAGAGAGAGCAGAGAGGGGCTGCTCCTGCTGCCAGCTTATGGTGGGTACAGCCAGAGGGCAGGCAGGCAGGCATGGCAAAAGCTGCCCAGGCATCCTCTGCCATGGCCCCAACCTCATCACTTCACGCTCACTGGAGCTCAGTTTTCCAGCGAGCTGGCTCGCTTTTATTCTTCCCTAAGAGAAAACAAATCCCATCCCATGAGCTCCTGCCTCGTCAGCCTCCTGCCTTCGGGACGTGCTGCTTTCAGCCACCTCCTGGTATTGCTGCACCTGCCACCCAACCGTGGGCCTCTGCAGAGGGTTTTCTGCATCACTGCCCACACGCTTCGGGTCCCTGCAGTGGCACCGCTGGTGGGGACAGGGGACAAGGGACAAGGCTCAATGACAACTGGTGCCAGCTGCGGTGCGGGACTCACATGGTCCGCAGGCAGAAGAAGCAATGTGCCCGCTCACCTGGAAAGGCAGCGTCCCCCCATCCCCTGCAGAGCTGCTGCACAAGAAACCAGCTCCAGGCTTTTCTCCTCTTAGTTTACCACCAGCATACCTGAGCTACAAGGGGAAGACGCAAAACCCCCTCTGCCTTGGTCCAGGCAATGACAGAGCCAGAGGTGAGAGCAAGCGTCCAGGGAAATGCTCTGAGGGTGGTGGTTGCAACCCACTGGGACTTCACCTGCCCTTCTGCAGGGCCCACAGACCCATGCGTGCAGCATGGCTATGCTCTGGCACAGCCCCTCAGTGCCCAGCACATCCTGCACAGAGCCACTGCTCTCCAGCACCCGCCCTGCTCATCGGCATGCAGGGCACATGCATTCCAATGGCACGGAGCTGCTCCTCCCAAATTCAAGCCATGTACCCAAGCAAGCAGGGAGGCTGGGAAAATCAGAGCAAGACAAGAGGAAGGGAGGGAGGCCTGAAGCCCCGGCTGAGCGCAGCACAGCGGCTCAGGCTGCAACGCCAGGGCTGGAGCATCGCTCTGGTTACCTGCACGACCTTGAGAGCCCCGCACGAGCTGCCAAGGTGAGAGGGAAAGGCTGCAGCAGCAGCTCTGCATGCTGCCAGGCACAGGGATGGTCAGGCAGGGTCGGGTGCCTCTGGAGATGTGCCTCCACAGTGATGGAGCTCACCCGTGGGAAGAGGCAAACACCCCACATCACTCCTCTGCCATGCAGGAGACACTGCCACACCACAGCCTGCACATCTCCAGAGCTGAGAATTATATTTAAAGGTGGAGGAAAACACGCCCAAACTCTGCTTCTCTCCGCGAGCGAGTTCTCAGCCTTTGCTCTGGGATTTGGGGCAGAGACAGGAAGAAATATGACAAAGGAGACGCAGGTTTCAGCAAATCATGGACACATCAGAAGTGATGGCTTTCAGATGCCAGCTTTGCTGCAAGATGAATTCCCTCCTGGCCGTATGCCTGACAACCCTGACAGTCCTTGGGGACTGCAGGTCTGCTTCCCCTGCAGGCACGCAGGGCTGCAGCAAGCCCACCTCCTTACTCTGTGCACCCCAGGGAATGTGGTGGTGATGATGATGTGCAGGGACAGCAACGGGAGCCAGGTGTAAACCAAACCTTTCCAAGCCAGTTAAAACTGGTCCTGACACTCGTGGGGATGCGTATTCCCTCCTGCCAGAGGAGCAAACCATGGTTTGGCTTTCTCAGAGCCTAATGGAAGGATGGGAGGGGACAGTTCTGCTCAGCCCCATGCTGGACCGTTGCTTGGAGGCAGTGGCCACAGCAGCCTGTTCTGTATAGCAAGGCTGTCCTCAGGATACCTTTATTTCCAGAGAGAGCTCATTAGTTCTGGTTGTGCAGAAGTTCGGGCTTTGTCTCCCTGTTACCAAGACCTGGAAAACTCCACTGAATACCATCTCCGAGCAGGGCTGGAACAAAGGCAGGGCACAGGGGGAGAGCAGCAACAAAACCAGAGATAATCAAAGCCGCTGCTGCAACCTCACATCACTTCTGAGCTCTGTCTTGTTCGGATTTCCCAGCCCGCTCGGCCCCCAGCGGCTCCCAGCAGCTTCCTGCGTGACAGAGCTGGATTCAAGCTCCCCAGAATGGATTGGATGAAATGCCAGGAGCTAAAGCATGCACTAGGCAAGGAAGCAGGCTCCACAGCCAGCATTGCTACAGGATGGGTTTAATACAGGCACATCCTACCTGTGATCCCTTGCCAGGATTGGGATGGGTATGGAGCAACTACCTGATGCTCCTCTCCCATGACTGCATCATCCAGCATGAGCTGCAGGGGATGCAGCCAAGAAAACACAAGTGCCAGGAGATAAGCCAGCTCCCAAGATAAGATCACAAGCCCCATTACCTCTTTAACCCTTACAAAATTCACTTCTCCATTCCAGATCTATGCCTCCTCATCTAAATCCTCCTCCTGTTCCTTCCCATCTCTCTCCTGTGGTCACTCTCAGAGCATTACAGCCACGCCAGAAGTGAGGGAAGCTGCAGGAGAACCTGATGCCCTGGGCCGCCACTCACCACAGCTAATGGGATAGACTCCAATTGACTGGCCCTAGCGATTTAAAGTTAATAAAATGTTAAAAGCAGCCCTATAAATCACCCATGCAGGAAGTGACCTGGACAGGAGGCCTAACGAGTTAGCAGAGGGTTTTATTTAAAAGCCATTTGTCTGAGGAGTGTAACGCAAAGAGTCAAATAACTCTTAAGGAAAACAGCAGTGCTGGAGCTACCAGGAGGATTGGAGAGGGCTGGATATTTACGGCCGAGGATGTCAGTCTTTGCAATCCTAACCGGCCCCTGCATCCCTGCTCATCCCAGTTCCCTGAGGGAATCAGGACAAGCCAGACTCCTGCTCTGATTTATGTTATTAGCTCACTAAAACACCCTCTTGCAGGCCTCTGAAACAGGACGCTTGTGCCCATGCCCACCCTGTGTCAGGCTGGTGACAGCATCTTCCTCCAGGCCCAGCTCCCCTGCGTTACACAGGGGCTACACGCACGGAGAAGCTGTGATTCCCATGTTACTGCACAGAGCTGGTGCCTCCGTTTGCAAGGAGAAGCTTGAAAACAAGAGGCCCCAGGACCTCACAATGCAAAACAATCCCAGAAGTTGAGTTTTGGGTTCCTAAACTGAATTCCCACTCCTCAGCTGTGAATACTGATGCTATGAGTACTGATCTTGCGCCTATCAGGAAGGAGTTTGACCCACATCAGCCTCAGCCCCAGTTCACCCCACAGAGACTAAACTCTACTGCTTTAACCTCAAAGAGCAAAGAGCAGACAAGGGTATTTCACTGGGACAAGGGCTCAGCTCCTTCCCAAACACCCTCATTGCTCCCCCACTGCAGGAAGCCTCCAAAATACCCCAAAGGCCTTTTACAGTAGGAGGAAAGGCAGCGCATGCCTGTGAAGCCTCCAGAGCATCGTTAAGAGGCAAATTACAGACAATTATCCTTGGAAGTACACCAGGGAAGCAGAGGCAGTCGCAAGGCACTGGTCCCACCCAAGCCTGGCTCCTTGCAGCAGCCCAGGCTTCCTTCTAAAACTACAAGCAAATTCCTAGATGGGATACGGTCTGCAAGGAACAGGTTACATCAGGAGCTATCCCGACCTCAGAATCACCCTTTAATTGCAAGACAAGGGCAGTTCTCACCCCCTCAAGCTGAGGCGGACAGGAGCAGACAGCAGGCAGGGAGCTGTGCATGCTGCCCAGGGAACAGCACCCATCCCAGCAAGGCAGGAGATGCAACAACCCAAGAAATAACCCAGCTTTCACTTGTATTTCATAGAATCACAGAATGGTTTGTGTTGGAAAGTACCTTAAAGTTCATTCAGTTCCAACCCCTGCCATGGGCAGGGACACTTTCCATTAGAGCAGCTTGCGCCAAGCCCTATCCAGGCTGGCCTTGAACACTGTGAGATGGAGCATTCACAGCTTCCTTGGGTAGCCTATTCCAGTGTCTCACCACCCTCATAGTAAAGAATTTCTTCCTTATATCTCCCCTGTTTCAGTTTGAACCCATCACCCCTTGTCCTATCACTACAGTCCCTGATGAAGAGTTCCCTTCCAGCATCCTTGTAGCCCCCTTCAGACACCAGAAGCTGCTCTGAGGTCTCCACACAGCTTCTCTTCTTCAGGCTGAATAAGCTCAGCTCTCTCAGCCTGGCTCCATATGGAAAGTGCTCCAGCCCCTGACCATGACCCTCCTCTGGACTTGCTCTAACAACCGCATGTCCTCACGCTGGGGACACCGGAACCCCTTGCTTTGCACAGAGAGACAGATGCAGTCCTTACCTTGGGAGGGATGCGGAGTCTGGGTCCCAGCAGCAGGTTCCTAGCAGGAGCCTAGCAGCACCGGGGGGCTGCTCCAGCGGCTCTGCGTGCAGCTCATGGCTCGCGGGCACAGGGGGCTGCGGGTGACAAAGGCACAGGAGACATCAGGCTGAGCACACACGGCCTCCATCACCCTCCCTGCAAACCCGGCCCCAGAGTGAGTCCAACTCCAGTGTTAGCAAGCTGAAGAGCTTGCACCATTTTCTATGTTGCTCTTATTTCCCCCTTCCCCACCATCAGGGAGCAAGAAGATTCAGGCAGGAACTGCTTAGCTCTGGACACTGAGCAGATGTGAACACCTGAAGAGGTCCATCAGCCCCTGAGAGGCTCCTGCCAGGCATAGGAACAGTTCTCAGAGGGTGTTATTGTGCTTCCAGCATCACTGGTGGGGAGGGAGGGAAAGCACAAGCAGCAGCCCCCCAGCCCGCTGATGCACACAGCTAGAACATGCAAAGGATGGAACTCCATAGGCCAATGGGCCCAGGCTATGGTCTCATGAGGCCAGGGCAGCTCTGCCCCTTGCTCCCTGGTCCCACTGCCAATCTCAGACATACAAAGAGAAAGGCAGGTCCTTGACCTGCTGATCTGCAAGCGCTCCTCCTGACTCTGATGCTGAAACAGAAGCAAGACCCTTTTCTGACAGAGGAGGAGGCACCTTCAGCCCTCCTCTCACCCCTCCTCTCACTCACTTTCACCTGCAGCACTATCCTCTCCAGCATGGTTTTGATTTAATACTCTTATAGAGCGGCGAGGTCCCCAAGGCAGAGCTCACATCCTTTTTTGCATCTCAAACAGTTTTGAGCAGTCAGTGTTTAACAAATTAATAATAAAGCGATGGCACCTTGAAAAATAGACTCTCCCATCCTCAGAAAAGGGGCCGCGTCTCCCAATTACTCCAAAGGGCACCGCTTTAGAACTCGCTGAGCAAATGGTATTTAGGCACAGCCACCTTTTAATGGGAATGATGTGATCCTGCAACGGCTGCAGTCAAGTGTAGCACATCTTAAGACATCCTCACGCTGCACAGCAGGAGGGCAGGGAGGAGGAGGAGGAAGAGAGGGAAGGAAATGCTGTTCACTTAGGTATCCTGTAGCAGCCATCCCCAGCCCAAGGTCTGGTATCGCATCCCAAGGTGCCAGTCCTGCTCAGCATCTCTCAGTCATGAGGAGTATTCACGAGGTTCATGGAGGAGCCTGGCAAATATTTGCTAAGGATTCCTCCGAATCTCTGAGCCCACCATGTGCTTGCTGCAAATTTGTTTGCTGATCGTGGTCCTTGTGCTAATTTGTAAATGGAGAGCAAAGAATATGTACCTTGTAGGGGAAAGAGAGCGAGGAGGACCCTATTCCACAGGGACCCTAATGAGGGTGCATAATTAGCACCTAAAGCACTGGGGCACAGGTGGGATGCTGACTGTGGCCAAGGTAAATGGTGTCTCAACACAGACAGGACTGGGGAATGGAAGGATGCTGATGGGGTGGTGATGGCTGCGTGTCAGCAGCACCTCTGAGATCCATGGCTGGTGTTTCCCCTGTTAAAGCTCCCTGCACAGGCACGTAGCAAAGGAAAAGCATCTTTTCCCCTTCCCGGCTGCCCCAGCTCACTCCCCAGTGAGCTTCCCACCAGAGTCTCTCTGGCGGCTTTTCCTCTGATCTTGGCTCCTTCCCAAGCTCCAGCCCAGGCCAAACACGCTGCTAATTAGCTGCACTAATTAATCACAGTTTCCATTGTTTATTCCTTTGTTCTCGCACAAACACCGCGCTGCCTGGCGTGGGAAGCTGCCACGGGCCTTCATGGAGCACCAGCCCGACTGCGGAACAAAGCGGGAGCGGCTGACACAGGGGAACCACAGGGCCTGAGGCTGCTGCCACCACCACAGGGGCACTGGGCAGGCTGGAGCATCCCAATTCCCATCTGTGGGCACCAGCACGACAGCCTGGTATCCCTCTCCCCAGCCACGAGAATGGATGGATGGATGGATGGATGGATGGATGGATGGATGGATGGCTATCTGACCATCAGATTTCCCCCAGGGAGACTCCCCACACTTGTTCCCAGGAGCGGGCACCACAGCCAGAGCTGGCACATGGCCCTGGATATGGAAGCCATCTGCCTGCTCCCATGTAATCCCCTGCATGCCAAAATCCTGCCTTTGAGCTCATCAGATCCACTGCCTGAGCACTAGGCACCCACCAAGCTCAAGCTAAGCACCCTTGCAAGGAGGTTCCCATTCCCTGGGGCACTCCTGGTACCCTAGAAGGGTGGTGGGAGGTAGGAGGATGCCCTGTGACTCCTTGCTGGTGGTGGCAGGCTGTGCCAGAATGAACCCAACAGACCATTACCTCTCTGCTTGCTCCTTTTTGTCAGGGCTTTTTTTAACCAGGTCTTTCTGCAAAGGCAAAAAACCAGACACCACCAAGGGGAGAGAAAAGAACTGTTAGTCCAAGGGAGCCTGTGTTGTTAAATACAGAGAAATCCAAGTCTGGAGTCCAACAGAGGCCAAGGTTTCCAGGCTTTGACACAGCTGACAAGCTGGAGCACAATGAGAAAATAAGCACACAGAAATAGGCAGGCAGGATAAAGGATTTACTGCCTCTTTCACAGAAACAAAAGAATAAGCTTAAATACTCCATTTAGGAGTGGGGGAAAAAATAGATCTGCAGGAAGAATATCTGAACAGCAGGATTACAGGGAGGTGAAGAAAAGCCACATCCTGCCTGTCTGGGGTTCAGGAGGGGATGTTGCCGCATCCAGGCACAGCCCGCATCCCACAGCATCCACACACTCTCCTCTCTGGAGCATTTCTCCTGGGCTAATCCTAGCAGTGAGATCCCCTTCGTTGCCTAAATCCCTCTCCAGCACCTAGGTGCCACCCATCCCAGCTAGTGAGGTTGAGGGTCAGACAGGCTTTTCCAGGATGGGAAGGCTCCAGGCTGCCCTCTGTTTCTAAGGAATTCATCTCAGCCCACCTTCGCAGGGCCACAGGCCTGGTGGAAGGAGAGCAGCGCACTGCGGAACGGTTCCCTCCCACCATCCCTCCAGGTTTGTCCTCATTAAAGAGAAAAGTTTGGAGCTCCCTGAAAGTTTCCTCCAACTTGTGATGAAAGGGAAACTCTTTGGAGAGCAGACAGGAGCCCGCTTTCCCTGATGAAAGCTTTGCAGTGGGATTTGGGGGTTTTCACTTTGAGTAGCACCAGCCAGAACAGAACATCGCAACCAGCCAGGAAGAAGGTCTTACCCTTTCCATGGCAGGAAACCAAGTTTCCCAGCTGGAGCCCGGGACAGAACCCACCCTGTTCCTGCTGAGAAGCAAGTTAAAAGCCAAAGCCATCATTTCTGGGCTGAAACATCACAAGATTCACAACACACAGCCTGGAAGTGTCGTGCCAGAGCAGCTCAGACTGTATTTCTGAAAGCCCCGGGTGGACAGAAGCTTCTGGAGGGTCATTTAGCCCATTCCGGCTTGAGGAATGGGGATTCACTGTGCCTAAAGCATGCCTGATGGTTACGGTCAAGCCTGGCTTCCAACATCGGCAGCAAAGCCAATCCTACAGCCCTCCCTGGCAGCTTACATGCTGCTTAATTGCCCTGATAGTTCTGCATTGAGGGGTTTGTTGTAAAAAGCAGCCTATTTCTCTGCAGCAACAAATACTTGGGAAAGCTTGCTCTCTGGCAAACTCTATTGTTCATCCCTTCTACATAAAACGTTCCTAATGAAGAGAGAAAGCAGGATCTTGGCTTCTTTCAAAACAATCTGAAATATTATATTAAAAACATGCACTGAGTGCTGACATATTTACTGTGTTGCTTTATAAAGTGAATTGCCTGAGCTAATTCAGAGCTTGACACCATTGAGACAGCGCATAACAATGGGACCGGGAGGATCCTGCTGCAAGAAGTCCCACTTTAGGCAGGTATGGAGCGCCTCAGAGCTGCCAGACAGTTCTGACTCCGGTTTCAATGGGACCTGAAAGCCCCTGGCATCATCCAGCCGCAAGGAGAGGGATGTACAGCCACTCAACATGTTCACATGAGGATGGCAGCAGGTTTCAGCCATCATGAATCCTCCCTACCCAATCCCCCAGCTCCTCATCTAGACATCGACAAAGGTCCAAGCTGGGAGGATATGGTACATACCGTGCCAGGCTGTCCTGGCAATAGGCATCCATATTGTGGGAGCAAATATCAGCCTTCCCCTCACCACACCAAGCCCAATCCCTTGGAAGCAGGAAGAAAGTCTCAGTTCAGTAGTGTTTGAGCTGGAGACATCTGGGACCAACATCTTACAGGGTCTCAGCAAAGGGAATGCTGCAGCTGGGACAAGCATGGAGCATGTTTATGTGCACGTACTTGCAACCTAAACTCCTTCTGCAGAGCGGGTCACTGACACAAGGTCCTGGCTACCCAGGACAGGTTGGTGCAGAACCAAAGCACACATCACAACTGCCAGGATGCAACCAAATCCAGTATGCTGCCCCATGACAGGATGCAACCACAGCCCCCAAGCAGGGCACAGAACCTCAGAAGCCCTTGACTCAGGACCAGAAGCCCTCTGAGAAGGCTCAGCAGCACCTCATCACTTCCACCCTCTCCAGACTCCCTTGGATCTACAGCCTCTCTACAGCCAGATCCACTGAGCAAGAGGCATCACAACAGATCAGAGGGACCTGGGCCCCCTCCTCATTTATATTCCCCTCCAGCTGTAGCCTTCAACATGGCTGAGGAATGCAAGGCAAGACAAGGCCTACAGAGAATGCCTAAAGATTATTCCTCTCAGATTCCAATTTATTTTCCATTATTAATGCTTTTGAAAGCCCAACACGTCCTGCAAACAGAAAGAGCATGTTAAACATGCGGGTGGGAGAGCTGCAGAGCTGAGATGAGCACGTGCCTGGCACAGGTACCCACCCAGCCAACCAGGGAGACATGGCCCCAGCATGGCAAAGGGAAAAGCTTTGGGGCAAGCAAGCATCACCCTTGCTCAGCAGACCCTGAAACAGAAGCTTGTTATCCCCCATAGGGTGGTCCCTCACCATGTCCCACGGGCCTGGAAAAGTGAGAGCATCATCCCCAAAAGCAGAGGTACCGCAGGTTTATGGGTGAGCATCACCCAGCGACAGACAGAAGGCAGGGCTGGGGGAGAGCCACTCGCATGAAGGATGAGAGGAGCTGGAGTCTTCCATAATGTAGAGAAAATTGCTTTCACCAACTAGCTGCAGTTCTAAAGCAATTACATTTGGGGGGAAGCCGAGATCACATCTGAGTGCTGCACACGCGGTGGGTGCATTCTGAAATACAAGAACTGAGTAAGGGTAAAACAGACAAAGAAAATGTCTTTTTAAAAATTATTTGATGCAGTAGGTGCTGAGAGGATAAAATAGGGATAACGCGGGAAGGGGGCACATCCTGAAGCCAGCCAGACATCCCAGCAATGGGACAACAGAGAGCTTGGAAGAGGAGCTTGGGCAGCACGCTTCTACTGAGGGTCCCCTTGTCCCTGAGCATGGGAAATGCTCCATAAGAAGCTCTGACAAGGCAGCAGGTGAACACTGTTTGGCCCAGCAGAAACAGGATTTGCCTTAATTAAAGCACCATTTGCCCCCCGATTCAGCTGCTCATGCAGGAGGATGGTGAGAAGCAAGAGTGACTGCAGTGACAGCATCAGGATCACATCACAGTGAGCTTGAACACCCCGGCAACATGCTGCCCTCAGATGAACACAAGAGGGATGTGGAGCTGCTGGAGCAAATCCAGAGGAGGCCATGGAGATGCCGCGAGGGCTGGAGCAGCTCTGCTCTGGAGCCAGGCTGAGAGAGCTGGGCTGGGGCAGCCTGGACAAGAGAAGGCTCC
>JBCJKH010047005.1:0-17800 GCA_039877255.1 Loriculus beryllinus
CTGACAGGTCTGTACATCCATGAACCTTCCTTCCAGCCCTTCTTGTAGGTGGGCATCACATTTGGTAACCTCCAGTCAGCTGAGATCTCCTCAGTTAGCTGGGGCTGCTGATAAATGATGGAAAGTGGCTTGATGAGCACTTCTGCCACCTCCCTCAGACCCTTGGGTGGATCCCATCAGGCCCATAGACCTGTGTGTGTCTTAAGTGGTATAGCAGGTTGCTGACCATTCCCTCTTGGATTATGAGGGCTCCATTCTGCTCATTCAGCTCCATTCAGCTGGCAGGTGGGTCAAGAGCCTGAATACTTGAACAGTTGAGAATCCCTTCTAATTTCAAGTACAAAAACCAAACAGTCATGCTTACCCCCTAAAAGTACCACCATTTTCTTTTAACAATGCAGATTTCTGTCTGTACTGGCCATTTCACGTTTTCTGAACATTGGCATAAACAAAACCAGCTCATACTGAGACAGAGGTGGGATTCAAAGCATAGTAGGCATTTACTGGAGGAAAATCACACCTAGA
This sequence comes from Loriculus beryllinus, assembly GCA_039877255.1. NCBI lineage: Eukaryota > Metazoa > Chordata > Aves > Psittaciformes > Psittacidae > Loriculus > Loriculus beryllinus. The sequence continues at coordinate 526 of JBCJKH010047005.1, forward strand.
TATGTACACAGTTCTCTGAAGCAGGCAGTATTTGTCTTGTCTTCTCTAGTCATATCTGATTTCCCACAACAATTTTATCTTGAGGAAAAAAGAACAATTGTAGTTCTCTATCACAACCACATTATTTTCTTCTGTTTTAGGAATAGAAAAGAATCCTTAAACAATATTTATCTCCCAAATAGAAACCTACCAAATTTTAGGTATATTTTTAACCATATAAGTTAGTACCTTGCAGTAGATCATTAGTGTTTGTTTAGTTTCAGTGAATGTAAAAGCCTGCCTGGAACTGAAGAGTAGAACAAATGCATTTCATACTGAATGTGTCTTGTCATATGCGGCTGGTTTTGATCCATTTTCTTTCTGTGTGCTCACGCAGTCTTTGTTTTTCATATTATTTTATCCAAGAGAATTTAATAGCTTTCCATACTTGGTTAGCCTTTATAGGAAAATTAATTCTTCCTTTCTTAAAAGTAGACCCACATGCTCTGATTGTTCAGGCTTAGAGGGAGGGTTTTTTTCTTTTAAACCCAAATGTAAGCAGGCTTCCTTTTCTCTTCTTTTTTGACTTAAAACCAAATCCTGATTTTTTTCAAAACATTTTCTGTTTTGGTGGTGTGTTTTTTATTTTTTTTTTCCCTGCTGTATACACCATGTACTGCAACTTCTAAAGGCTAAGCTGTTGATGTGTGGTTTTAGTGGCTATAGGGCGCATAGTATTAGCCTAGGACCTTCACTACCATTATCTCCATTAGAGCAAGGGTATTGTGTTAACCAGTGAGGTATAGAAACAGAGATGTAAAGTTGCTAAAGACAAACCTGTAGAAGAATTCCTGTGGTGGTGTTTGAAAGGCTTCATCCTATTCCAAGCTTTTCTCATGGGGCCTGGGTAGGTATTCATCTCTCCATCCCCTTGTTTCTTCATTTCACACCTTCATCAGTCTTATTTGTTTGGTTTGAAACTTTTCCAAGGGAGATGCTACCTTCTACCATGTGTTTTGGACAGTGCTCAAAATATCCACCTTCCAATGCCACTGTAATACAAATGAGCCAACAGTGTTAGGAGAAAATAGTTGGGCTTCCATGATGTCCACATAGCTTTTAATTGTAACTATATACAGAGGAAACGCTTTGAAACAGCATTTAGTGAAATATGAATTCTGAGCTATGACCTGGTTTCTTTAAACATTCAATGTCATTATTTTGAAGCCTGCAGTATCTGATGCTAAAAATACACTGCACTGAGCTTCCCACGTCTAGGTAGTTATATAAATCTTGCCATAAATAATACTTGTTCACTTGATCATTATAGAAATATCTTGACATGTAGTTCATAAGGGATTTGCTCAGAGCAAGCCAAAATTGAGTAGAAAAGCACAGATTAGAATGAGAGTTCCTGGACCTATTTAGATCCTGATTTTACAACATCATTTCAATCATCTCACAGCTTAGTTTGTCATTTCTCCAATATCTAGGCAAATCTAAAGAGGGCTAAGAATCCTTAATTCTTCAGTCAACAGTGAAATGCAAAGGGTTGATACTGCACCTTTACAGTTGAATGCCTTAGAAATGTTTAGGTTAAACATCGTAACAGTCTGTAATTGCACTATGAGCATAAGCATAGAGTTGAATTCTTCAGTCCTTTACAGTTTGTATTTCACAGCCATTTTGTAGAAATGCATGAGACTATTGAAACTGGTGCACCAAGTAGTATGAAAGAGCTGGTTGTTGTCTAGTTACTGGGAGAAGGTGTATTTTCCAGCTGACAGGGAAAAAAGCATAAATGAACTGTTAGCATGTGAAGCAGAGTTCTTTAGGCTGGTAAGACCTGTGCTGTAGTCAGTCTCCTGAATCCTGGTATCTTAAACAAACAAACAAAACCCAAACAACCCACAGTTCTCTTTCTGCACTGAAATATTCTGCTCACAGAGAAGTCCAAGTGCATTTCAGCTTAAAAAAAACACCAGACAAGAAAACAGATCTGTGTTGGGGGGGGGGGTGCTGGAGGGAAGCAGTGTAACGTTATGAAAAATAACTTCCAGGGTATCTGTCACATGTAACTTGTAGGTATTAGTATAGCAAAACACAGATGCGAAAATTAGCATAGGTGCAAGCTTGTGCTGAGCAAATTCATCCATCAGTGAGATGGGAGTGAGTGGTGGAGCTGAACTCTGAAAGAACACAAGCAGCAAGCATCTGCCAGAAACTCTTACTGGGATCTCAGGACTGATTTAATTAGGAAGAGGATGTTTCAGCATAATTCTCAGAAATGAATTACTTGCACAAATCCCAGTTTTGCCTTAGGTGGTTCTGTCAAATGATGGACGTCATCGTTGCCCAGCCTACCAGACCCTCAGCCTGATTGATCATCTTCATGTCTCTGAGTTTATTCCTGCACGCTCTGCTTCAAGTTGAAAAATAAGATTGTAAAATCACCGTAGCAGGAACTGCTGTGAATTTTGTTTCTGCAGAGACAAAACTGCAGCTTGTTAGACCCATTACAGTCAGAGACATCTGCAGAACCTAATGGAGACCTTATAATAAACCTTCAGAGTGAAGAAAATTACAGGGCACAGAACAGCAAGGCAGGAAGCTCAGAAAGCTCTGGAGAAGTGAAACCTGTCTCCCACAAAAGATGGTGCGGTTTTTGGTACTCAGCTCCTTCTGTCCCCAGAAAGGGCAGCCTGCCTGCTCCCTGGGACCCCTGCAGAGCCTGCATTATGCTAGGGCACAGGAGTGAGAAGGAACATGTATTGATTTTAAGAAGCAGAAGGATTGCAGAGTTCATTTTAGGGGTATATCCTTTTCTTTGCAGGTCCCAGATCTCATTTCTGTGCTACCCATGAGGTGAGAACTGTGGTGTGTAGCTCTGCTTTGAGTTACCTGCGGTGTGAGTGAAGTAAGGGTAGTTTGGTTTTTTTACAAAAGGTGAATGGAATTACTCATGCCATCCTGGTTTATCTCCAGCAGTTCTCATCCAGCTGATTTGATTCTAACCAACATTTGTGGGTCAGATCTGCGAGTTTGCTGCCTTCTGATGTGGAATGATGTCGCAGAAAAATTTCAGTGTTCTGACCTTTTGTTGTTCTTCTGTCTTTTCTCTGCCATCCGTTTTTCATTCTGGCTACATCTTCTATGTATGTAAGATGGAGCAGGGATTCTTTCTGGGAGGATACTCATCTGTTTCCCTTAAAAAGGATGCAGGGAACATGAGTGAGAGAAGGCAGATTCAGAGGAATAGGAAATTGAGGTTGTGTAATGGGGTTACATTAATAATAATGAGAATAAATTGCTAGTCCTCACACTGGTTTTTGAAAGGGATATTGCAAAAGAAGTCAGTAATTAAAATTTAAACAGGGGTTGGTTTGGGTTTTTTTTGTGAAGCTATTTAAAACCTAATTATTCAACATATTATTTGATAGATTATAATACCTGTTATTACAGGTGAGAGAACAGATATTCAGATGTCAGAATTTTCCTGTCAGGGCATGACTGTAGCAGTTAGACTTTTAGGAGGACAGACAGAGAAAAATTAAAAAAAAAAAACCAAACAAACACACAAACAAAACCATCATGTTTTCTCTGTCCATACCAAATAAAATGCTAAAAGAGGATACTAAACAGCAAATTAAGCAGTTTTGATTGTTCATCCTCAGTTCCAGGTGTCACCAGTGCTGGAAACAGCTCTTCTTTATACTGCAGCTCACTTCTCACCCGAATCAGAAGAAAAACTTGATTAGAGAACATCTGCTCTAGTTCAGTGGATGCAAGCATCAAACAAGGTTATTTGTAAGAGAACCTGAGGCCACCTAATTCTAGGTCGAACAGCTGTACAAAACTAAAGCGCTCTCCAGTGGAATTCATGCTCATTCTTTGGAAAAAGAACAGACAAAACGTTCCAGTATGTGAATGCAGATGCCCTACCTACCTGTTAAATCTGGGTGTAGAGCTTGACAGGCACTGTTTTTCTTACAGGTGTCTGCAGGTGTGTGCACATTTCTCCCTTCCCATTTTATTAACTCTTAATTGTGCCAGGGCCCTCACTGGGGAAGGTTTCTGACTTGCTCAGTATTTGCCAGTTTAAAATACTAAAAGTTCATTCCACAGTGAGCTTGAATTGCTGGCAGTAGCACTTTTCCCACCAAGCTTGAAAAGGAGAAGTACAGTTTCCGTTCTCTTTATAAAAGCTGTCCCTATAAAGGCAGGTATACTGGTGACAGCAGAATTGCTTCTCTAGGCACTTGAGAGTGCTGGCCATGCACATGCGAGGTTTTCAACCAAACATTCCCTGTGCCTCATCCCGATGTGCTCTGTTGCAGCAGTTGCCTGTCTGCATAGGATGTAGCCCAAGGCTGTGCAGTACCAGGGCACCATACAGCTTTTTCAGTCACTCTTGTCAATAAGAAAATATGTTTCTTGAAGGATTGGGAGAATTGTAGCAGAAACCTTGATGGACTGACAATGTTTAATAAAATCTTGGGGTTAGTTTTAAACTTAGTTGCATCTTAACATGAAATAGCTGGAGCAAAAGTGAGGTCCCAGATCTAGCCCATGCCTGAATTGAAGTACCTCCAAACCTAGCCACACATTTTCATGTTCAGGTCATCTGGGTTAAGGCTATAATCTGAGTTCATTACACAGTAGGCATGTGTCCTTCCATGCCAGCAGGAGACCTGTACCTACTTGGTAGCGGTGTGTTATACACTGGGTCTGATGCCTTGTCTTTTTATTTTCAGTGATTCAGACAGTGATGCTTGTCTCACCATTGCAGAATACTTCTGGCAAGCAAGAACAGCAAGAGAGAGATACTGTTCAGCCTTCAGATACCAATGTTGCCGAAAGTCTTGGTCTTTACTGTTTCAGTAGTGTGATTTAGCTTCCTCCTCTGTACTAGCTGTCATTAGGTTTAAATAAATGTCATGGCTTTTGAAAACAGTCCAGAAGACAGATGCTTCTTTATAGTTTGAAACAGAATATATCTTTAGGGCTGGGCAACATATCCAGAGTTGAGATAGCGTGGTAATTAAAATTAATGATAATTTAATGAAATTATCCTTATCCTGTAGGAAGATGTGTTTGCACAAAATGAAGTATTACATATGCTAAAGTCTGAGCTTGGTGTAGGGGAGGAAAAGTCTGTGGGCTGGTGATATGTCACCAAATGTAGTTCAAATAGACCAGACTGTATATTTGTTTTTTAATTAAGCTTAATGTATGTGTCTGTGAAGAGTTGTAGCTAAAGTTTGGGAGACTGTTGGCCAGAGAGCTACTCTTCATAAACCAGAATTTGTTGTTTTGCTATTGCATTTACTATTTGAGATATCTCTGGCTGATGGCTGGATAAGAGAATACTGGGGCAAGCCTGCCATTTGTCACAAGACTTCCTGACGTGCCTTTGCCTGGTGCTGACCTTTATGGTACAGAATGACAGTGCCCTTACTGAAGGGTTTTCCATAATGGGAAAATGCCTATCGACCAAATTCTCACTGTCATCCTGCAAATGACTCTCCTGAGAACCAACATCTCTGATGTAATTACTGATTCAAGTGGTATTACTGAGATGGAGACATCTATCTGCTTTGATTTTCAGTCTTACAACATCCTGAAATACTCGGCTGTATCAGGCAAAGCCTAGAGCAGCAGTAGTCCTCTGCGTTCGCTGTGCAGCGTGCTGTGTGTCACATAGCAGGAGGCAAGTTATTTCTGTGTCATGGTTACGTCTAACTACAAGCATTGCATGATGCAGGAGAAACATACTTTCCTTCGGGCTTTTTTGCAGTAATGTGGTAGCTCTCATTGCTGGGCATATGTTAGCTCAGAATCATAGCAGCCTCTGAATTTACAGCTCCTTTTCAAGGTAAAAGGAAGAAGAGGGACTATGGAAGGGAGTTATGCAGATCTGGTTCCTTTCATGCTGTAGTGGATGGGGATGCCTGTGTAATCAGTTGAGCACAACCCTTCTGGGAAGAGGGACAGTGAGAGCCTTGTATATGGAGTTTCTCTAAGATTCAGAGCCAGCATCTGAGCAGCTTTGTGAACTCCTCAAGCTGAGCCCCAAATCAGACAGAGCTACTGCTACAAAGCAAATAAAAAAAAAACCCATTGACAAAATCTGATTCACAATGTAAAATTAACCTAAAGTTAAAGCTTATTTCTAGCTATATGTTATTGCCTATGTTTTTAACTGGACTTGATGAGTAGAACATCAGAACAATCTAAAGCAAAACAAGTGAGCAAGAATGCTGAGTATCTATCTCCCTGGCAAAGACCAAGGGTTAAAGGAAGCGGGGAACCTAAAGAAAAAATAAAATACGGAGAAACAAAGTGAAAGCTGGGGAACAGTTTCCACAGCAGAGTGCAAACACGCACCCAGTCACTGCAAATACACATCTGAGTTTCCATCCTTTGAAAGCATCACAGGGCTTCACAAACATGGAATGCAAAGGTTATGTCTCATCCTGGGGAACAAAAACGCCTTCCTGATCCTGGCTAGATTAATGGTTTTGGTCTCTTAGAGAGACTGCATTTCTCTTGTGGACTAGGATAAGCCTAGGATATAAGGAAACTGGAAACCCAGTAGCTAGTTCACGTGGTGTATTTGAGTCCTGTCGCCTCTCATACCTCCTATTGGTCTTACTGTAGTCAGATGGGCGTTGAAATAAAAAGTCAGTTGACATATTTCTAGGCTTTTTTGATGAGTATCTGGAATGAAATGCATGGGAAATTATTTTAAGGATGTTGTTGCTGGTGCCTGCAGGTTGTACCTGCTGTCTGAGGTGGGATGCTGCCTGTGAAGACCCCGCCTTGTGCTGAGAAGTGAAGTGGCTTTTGAACCTCTCCTCAGCTGTGTCCTGATGAGGAAGTGGTCTGAAATTTGGCTGACTGCAGTTTAACCCTGGCTTTTGGCAGCTTTATGTAGGCAGAACACAGTGATTAGGCTCATGCTGCAGAATATATGCGCTTTTGCAATGCGATGCAAAGATTGAAATTTAAATTAAAATTGCTAGTTGTTTTTAGAGGGAAGCTGAAGGAAAATGGGCTGAGTAAGGGTGATCGTGACCTATAACAGGTGACAAACCTTTAAAAAGGTTTTAAAGATACATTATTAAATGTGGGCTCTGAGCCTTCTCTGGGATTTCCTACTTAGCAGGATAAACAGAAAGGGGAAAAAAAGGGTGATAACTTCATTCATACCTAGCCTTCAAACTCTTGCAAGTGAAGATATGATAATTGCCCAGTTGTTAATGATGTGTTGATAATGCTTTGTCACTGTGCTACAGGAACATCTATCCTGCTAGTTGCCTTTTATACAGAAAATAAATTTCATCTTGTCTGAGATAGACCTGCAAAGTATTTATAGGGGAAGAGCTATAAAGGTGCACCAATATTATCCAAAATAACACAAGAGTATTGGCTAGCTGACAAGGATGTATTTATAGAGTATTCTCTTACTCAGGAAGACTTAAACTGACATTGAGGACAGGTATTCATTTTAATAGCAGACCGATAACCATTGCCAAAATGAACATAATTACTTTTTCATGGTATATGGAGAAGAGGTCATCCAGCAAATTTAAAAGCAAATTCAAATCTAGCCTCATGTGGGAAGAGTATGAACTGAATAGCACATAGTATTGAAGAGTTACAGTTTCAAAAGGTGCTGAGGTATATGTGTACTCTGGCTTAGGCATGTCTTCTACTTTGTTTTAGCCAGCAGAAGTTGTGGCAGTGCCCTTCTCCGCAGGATCTCACTTTGTTTGCCTTGTGTGGCTATGAGGTTGCATCCGTCTAGGAAGCAGCCTACCTTTACTTTCCTTTGCAGTCCTCCAGCAAGCTCTTCCAGTGAGGTGTTTGCATTGGTTTCCCCCTGGTTGTTACAGTGGCATATTTGCATGTTAATTGCTCTGCTGTCATGAGTAGGTTATGGTTGGAGTAAGCGTGAATGTCCTGTCCTTTGCCCTCCTGAACAGTGAGTGAGTGCTTGCCTCCTTTCCTAGCCTCACACAAGAAGAATGCAAGTGAATTATGAGGGCTTGTTGGGAAGGAAGGGGCCTTTCTGGTTTTGTATTTTCCCCATTGATCAGTCTTGGAGCTAAAACTTACCTTCTGTGAGTCTGCCACAGTGGAAAACTGTTGTCCATGACGCCCAAACAGGGCCAAGAGAAGGAAATGAGAGAGTTTCGTTTTGCATTTAGTTGGTGCTTCCCCAGAACTCCAGAAATGACTGTTAAGTGCTCTGAATCAAGATCATGTGAAGGAGCTGCAGGGTATGAGTCCTCTTAAACTTTGTCTCCTCTGTGTTCATAACTACCTGTTCCTATCTGAAAGCCTAAACTGTTGCTGTTGGAGGAATGAAGTGCACAGGATGCCCCCTCCCCGTGTATTTGTATGAAAGTGGCCTGCAGAATCAAGTAGCAACATGACAGATTTTTGTGTAAGCGAGATAGATGTGTTGCTGTATGCTCTTTGCTGCTACCGTGTTCTCTTGGTTGTGGCTCCCTGGCACTTTGAAAAGCTGTGGGAGCCTAACCACCATCAGGATCACAGCCGCGTCCTTGGCAGCATTACCCGAGGTGTAATCATCTTTTCTTCACAAGAAACTTGGCAAGTTCTCTGCTTCCCTTTTTAGTAAAAAACCAAATCCCCTGATGGTTTCCTGCCTTTGTACTCTGCTATACACTGTGCAGACTATTCCTAAGGAACCTAAGGAGACTATTATTAAACACTTGACGGGGAAGCTTGAAATGTTGATGCCTGAAGACTGGAAAATATTGGCACCTGCTGTGATTCTCTAGTTATGAACACAGCTAATTTTTCCCCCACTTTCTCAGTTCAGCAGTACAATCAATTCTTCCTGTGGAGATGTTACAGGGAGTGCTCAGGGCATTTCCTCCTCCTGTTCAGCTAAAACTAAGGGTTTCCCAAGGACAAGTGCGATGTCAGACTGAGCCTGGTATATTCCTCCTGTTCTCAGGTCCTGTGTTGCCTCTGACTGATGTATTTGTGGAAACAAAATATCACCCTTACTCTTGGAGTGAGAATCCCCCTCTTTAACTGACAGCACATTGTATTTTGGCACAGGATGAATGAGTTTCTGGAGTTGCCTGTACAAGTCTCATATGTTAACTACAGCATTTGACTGCTGCATTTGGTGCATAAATGTGACTAATAGGCAGACTTATTGGAACAAAACAAACGTTGGTACTGTCTAGGTTGGTGTCCTAGTACGGTGCTGACACATCCTTATTTGGCATACACAGCATTCCTTCCTAAGTGCTTTCCCTTTCTTGATGAGTTGAATTCAGCAGCGTGCAGAAGCAGCAGCATCCTCCTCCACATTGCATCTCAAAGAGAAGCTGCTGAGGTCAGGTTTTGAGGACTGTTTCCCATGAGACAGAAGGTGCATCGCTCCTGGTTTTGCACTGGTAACATGAAGAAGTTACCCAGAAAAGTTGTACATACTCTGCTTTGTTTAACATGTGGTGCTCTGGTTTCTGCTAATAAGTGGCACCAGTGCTGGCCTCGGAGAAGAAGAAGGAAAGTTAAAGTGTTCTTGTTGGGGCAAATCCATGGTCTCAAAACTCCTGTGTTTGTATAATCTCATTTTCTGTAAATATGCGTTAAAGTCAGAAAGAGCAGCCTCCCTGCCCCAGACAACTGATGTTTGTACAGCATGTGTCCTGCTTGTTTCTGAAGTGCTTTGAGTGCTGACGTGCAGATCCTTGTGTTCAAGAGGCTCTGCAGAACTGAGTGTGTTCAGATACCTGTGTGGTGCTGGTGGCGCAGTTACATCAAATCATCCATGGGCAAAAAGGCCAAAAAAGCAATCTCTAGTAATCACAATACAATGCAAGAACAGAAAGCTAAACCTAAGTAAACAAACAAGGGTTTGAGCTTCCAGACACATGAGGAAATCTCATATAAAACTTGAGCTGTGTCTGTGATACGTATCTTTGCAAATCCTACCATTATTTAGCACCACATTCTGCCTTCTTGGAATAAACTAAAATGCTCATACTCTATATGATGGTCACAGTTTTATTAACTTTTCCACTGCACATTTTTATTTCAATATATGTTCCTTTATGTGTATTTAAATGCCTCAACATGTATTGTTCATCTGTTGCATTGCGAGTAGCTGGTGACCCAGGGCAGATGCAGGAACAGGTAAGTCTTGGTCCAGAGGAGGTCAGGCACAAAAGATGAGGTTTTCCACCAGTGTTTGCAGCCTGTCTCTTGGAGAATCCTTCTGTGGTTTTGTCTTGTTTTCACTGTAAGTAAAATGGAGTGGTGACAAGCACTGCCTTTGTAAAAAGGGAAAGATCTCCAAATAAGGAGTGCTGTTATGGGAGCTTGAGAAAACTGGGGGTACATCCTGAGCCAGATCCTGCTGCTGAAACTCATTGTTGCATTGATCAGTTCACTGAGCGTCTGTTTCAGCTTCCCAGGCAGTAAAATGTAACCCCCATTGGATAGCCCAGGGATGCTGAGACAATCTTTGAGGCATGTGAAACCTTGTGTATTAGAAAACATCTGTGTAAATGAAATGTACATCAGTGACAGAAGCTTGGATTTTCTGTGAGCATTCTTTAGTCTGCATATTAGCTAGTTGGAAAGTTTAATCTTAGTATTTACTCTGTATTTGTTTTTATAATCATCGCAACTACAAGCTAATTCTTTTCATCTACTAGGAAGCAGATTAGTAAAGTTTTGACTGAAAGACGTGACTGCATGGCTCAGAAATCTACTAATTGCACTGTCGACTAATTTAGCTTTCACAGACCTATGGATACATTCCTTGTTTTGGAAATGCTTTGTTTCTGAATGTCTTCTATTACCCTGACTTTGCTACAGAATTTTCAGTCAGTCAAAAGTACCTGGATTCCCAAAGCCTGGAAAAACATCATTAACTAGATCAGAAGGAAAGGAAATAGCATGTCTACGAAGCCAAAGATATTTTATACAAACCATGATGGGTCATGCTGAGAGCTGTCTAGCTTGTTGAGCATAGCAATGTTTCTCTCCCTGAAAATTAGCCAAGAATTCAGCTCTTTCCATAACTTTCTAATCCACCTGGAGTTCAGATTCTACAACTGGTATGGTATGAGCCCAGCATTCTTCTGCTGGGTAGTCTTTAATGCTCCTTTGATTACAACATAATTAAGGATACAATTTAGCCTGTGATTTCACTTATCCTGTCAGTAACTTCTAAATTTTTTTGTGCAGGATATCATATGTAGAGCATAGGGTTTGACATACATTTGCAGCATTGTCACCCATAAAAAATGGGTTGGTAGATAGTCAGCAGCTGCAAATGAAACGCTATTTACTTATATACTGCAGCTATTTACTTCTTAAACATTTCCTGAAGACACGGGATGTTCTTTTTCTTTTGGGAAAGGATCTGGTAAAAACTGGGAATTGACACTGAACAGAAGAGGAACTTTTGTCTGCACTGCTTGGATATTCTGAGCTTCAAAGAATGATGGTGTTTTCAGAATGGATGTGTCTGTGTGACTCAGGGATCTTCCAGAAGGTCCATGTGTGAGTCACTGTCATGTGTCCTGTTTACTGGCTGTTGTGAAAGGGGAAACCTTTGTAATGTCATTGCAACCTCATAAGGGGTGGATATGGTATAGTCTGGCTTTCTAGGAGTCTGCATCTGCTGTATTTCTTGGCATAGGTACAGTGTATCTGGGGAATTGTGGACAGTTGATCAGGAGTTCAGAGGGCTTTCCTACACAGCTCCTGCACCCACTCAGTGCTCATTGTCTTAATAATCCAATCTGCAGCTATGCTGTAGCTCAGTTTTCTTCAGTTCCCTCAAGATATTTGAGGGTTCTTCCTCTAGAGGTATTACTTGGCTTTTTCATATATACTTTATTAGAAAGAGTAGTAAACCTAAGACACGTCTTTGCAACTTTAAAGTTGTTAGATGGGTTAGCAAGGACAGATGGCAAAAGGATCCACCCAAGCAAGGAAGAACGTTATTGTATAAGCTTCAGTTGTGGCAGAGGAGGCTTAAGGAAAGATTCCATGGGTTTGGGAATGTCACAGAAGGAGTTTATCCTTGAGAAAGCTTTTGACGAGACAGAAGTGTAGGTGGGAAGGGGAAGCTCAGGAATGCCAGCAGGGTGAATCATCAGATAGAAGAACAAGGGGGACTCTGGGTGGACAAAAAGGTCAACCAGCAGTGTGTGAGGAGACCTGGAAGCAGTCCTCTAACCAAAGGACCTCCAGGATGAGAAAGCCTAGACAGTGAATGTTTTGCTACATTTGTAAAAGGAAGGGGATAAAGAAGAGATAAATGAAAAAGTGGCCATTATATATAGAAAGCATTGCAATTTTTAGAATGTTTTTAGTTTTAGGGGAAGCACTTCCCATGCACCTTAAATCCTGATTAAATTTTTTTCTAGCTATCACAGAGATAGCTGTTATATCATGTCTTAAATGGATAAACCAATGGAGAAGGAGGAAAAAAACTATACCTCAGTACATGTGGTCCTTTTATCAGCAGATGGGAACCACTTGCAGAGACCTATAACTCCTCCTGCCCAATGCATTACAAAGAGATACACAGAAAAAATATTTCCCTCGCTGTGTGAGTCTGTGCTAATCAGTTAAGCAAGAGGTGTAATTCAAGGTTAGCACGTTGTTACAAGGATAAGATTCAGTAAGCAGCAACAGTCCTGTGCTGAGGAGCCCAAGACAAAACCAAGAGACACCCCTGCTGTCAGGTAGGCCAGGGTAGTACTTGCACTGTCTTTTAAAGTAAAATTATACTAGTAAGTTTGTTTGGGAGCTAATCTTCGCCAAAGTGGAGAATATGATTCAGGAGACAGTTTGTCCTGGCCAGTGTTGCTGAATATAAACTGAGGAAATCAGCCATCAGCTCTGTCCTTCTGGGCTTCCCTCAGGGCATTTTTCTGCATGGGGACATCACCTTCACCCTTGCTGTCATGTTTCTTTGACAGGAGATGGTATCAGGTTCATGAATTAGGAGTCAGTGTAGCAACTGAAGCCAGCAAATGATATGCATTTCTTTGTGTATTTGTACTATATAGGTCAGCATTGCTCTCTGCAAAACAGGAATGCACATTTCAGGAAAACAGAAGATTACTTTGCAGCAACAGTTCCTGTGAAGGTAAATTGTCTGGCAGCAAAGGGCAGATCATTGCACCTGACACTATCTACCTAGCTGGAAGCTGCATGTATATTCAGTGCTAGGAGTCTACATTTCTCTGCAGTCAGTGGGCAGAGGTAAGGTATGTCTAGAATATAGAAGTGATTAATCTGAAATTATTGATTGTGTGAGGTAGATCACAATCCAGATGTGTCCGTTCCCACTGACTGAGCAGGTACAAAGGGAGCTTGCATAGAGAAGTTTGCTGGAGTTAGGTGAGATGAATTCCCCCTTCTGTCATGGCTGTCCATTGGCACACGGCTTGTGGGAGCTCAGAGCCACACTCAGGAGGCTGCCGTCACAGGGCGGCTGGCTGCTGGTGCTGCTGCGATGTGTGCTACTGGCAGGTCAGTAAGGGACTCAGCTCTATGAAACAGCACAGCTTTGGGATAGGGGGTAAGGACTGCTGGTCCTTGCCTCCCAATAGCTTCTCATAGGTGTTGCACAGTGTTCTGATCATCTGGGATCCGATGGGGGAATGCTGTTCCCTGCAATATCTACCCAGGGTGGTTTTCAGAGTTGTTTAGGAAAAGAAATGTACAGTGCTGTCTGAAAACTTTGTAACAGTGGAAGGTAATCCAATGTAAACAAAGTGGTATGCGTGCACTCCTTTGCTGTAGTTACACCAACAGAATTATAACAGAAAAGCATACACTGAACAAAGCTTTTCCATGTAGCTGTTTGAAATACACCTGGCTTTTTTGTCTCAGAAGTTATTTCTTCTCCTTGATTTTGGGGTGAGCCCAATCCACCCCACCTCGGAGAAATCATCAGATCGTACCAGTCCCTTTACTGGGCAGGAATAGCATTTAAGCCATCACAGACAAAGGCAGAGCAGAATCCCTCAAGGCCAGAACCAGTGTTTCACAGTTACATTTTCCTAAGTGTTTCAGGATTGCCTACAAGTCTTCTTTTAAGATCCTCGTTTGAAAATACAAAATGCTTTTTAATAAAAAAAACCCTGTTCATTTAGTGTTGTTTCTTCCACACCACAAAGTGCAAGCTCTGAACCATGAGTGTGGAAGGTAGAAGTCCTCCATATGTTGAAGAAGTTTGCTAACCTGTGCAAAGACAGTGTTAGGGCAGGGCATTACCTTCTTGTTTCCCACATTACATGTAAACTTGGGACCGATTGTCATTTGCATATGTTGTTAAGTTGATATTCAAGTCTCTGCTTTGTTTTCTCTGTTCTTGTTTAAACCTTATTTGTTTCAGACTAAACAGTTCTTTCCACTGTTATTGAAATATTACATTCTTCTGTTTCGTCCATGACGCAGTTAGAAATGCATTGCTATTGTATAGCTGTGCTCTGGGAAGCTGCTTTACATAATGAAGCTCAAATGAAATCAGTGTTCACCAAGTCTCCAGAAAATCCTTTTGACCTCACAGCACAGAGGTGGACCCACAACATAGCTGACTGGAGATGCACTGTCACAGGACTCGCTGTCAGCCCTGCATCAGTGGTATACCTCTCCTATTATTCGGTGTTATCTCAAAGTCTTGCTGTGTTTTATAGATCTGCATATAATCACTTCCACTTTGCTTTGTGTTCACATGCATGTGAGCTGGTAATAAAAGCAGGTAGCATGGTCTTTCAGCTCCTGCTCTTTCCCAGCTTGAGCTGGGGCACAGCTGCTGCCAGGAGTCTTGCTGCACTACAGAGGCTTGATGCAGCATTGATCAGCATTGGCTGATACTGTAAGAGCCCCTTCCAGTGTGTCCCTGAGATTTCCCTTTACCTAGGAAAGAGTTTTGTTACTATTCCACACTCCTTGTGGGCTTCTGCTTTGCCTCTGACCCAGCATGTATAGATTGGAAGTGGTATTTACTGAAAGCGTGGGACATGCATTGTGTAGTCTCTCCCAGGATTTAGCTTCCAAAAGCTCATTAAACTGATCTGGTTAAGGGCCATCAACCGTCTTAGATTAGGGCTATAAAGAGCTTCAGTGGACTCGACTCTTCTGGGTACACTAATGTCTGCAAATGAACTCTGTTGCGGATGAGAAAAAGCTGCCTGTGACACGTCTTCACCATGCCCCCTACCATGAATATACTCACTGCTGGTTTTCTTTTCTGTTAGACAATGTGCTCTGTATAAGACACATAGAGACTGATTCTTCAACCAAAAGAAAGTAATGAACTTATGTAAGTAGAATTACATGCATACATGCATACAAAATCAGTAGGGAGTTCAGCATCGGACCATCAAGGCTCACCTTAGATTCCTGGATATGGTTAGCATCTTACTGCACAGAGCATGCTGGTGCTTTCTCTGCTGTGATTTTATCCTGTGCATCAGTTGGTTATATGAGAAACACTGATTGGTGCTATGTTAATTGTTCAAGCACATGAGGGCCCTGGTGCTGCCTGGCTATTTTCAAGCAGTGTGTTTATGCAAGGAAGTGTACACAACTATCTGTTGGTCTCATCCACCATCTAGGCCAGGGGGATGTAAACCAGCATCTCAGCAGATACTGTCCTGGAGATGTGTAGTTTGCAAATGGGCATTTACCTTGGAAATTCAAGTCTAAGGAGTTTTTTCTCAGTATTTCAGGGAGGAAGCATGAAATCAGCTGCCTTAGGACCATTAGAAACCTTTTATATTTCACAGGAAGGAGTCACATTTGGATACTGGCTCTTGGTTTTGAGGCTCATTTATCATTCTGTGTAGTAGGATAGTCCATGTTGGTAAGAGTACTAAAATCAAAAACTTCGGTTGCTTGAGAGTGGAAATGCTAGCTATCGTTCCTCTATCTAACATATATGAGTAAGCATATGAAACAACGGTAAAAATTACTGTTTAGAGGTAGTTGAGTTGGCTTTAATTGAGGTTCAGGTATTCACACTGACATTTGCATTTTAATATAGGGCAGAAAAGCAGAGCAGATTCTGCATTGTCTCTCTTCTGCAAATGCTTTTGGGATTTCACAGATACCAATACTTTCAATGCCAGAGTTCTGAGTGGAACATTACTGAGGTAAAAATGCAGATAAAGTCATCTTTGAGCTTGCCAGACATTCCCTTTAATTTTTTTCCTTGACGAAGAAAACTGCTTTCATTCATCCTATAACACTGGAAACATTCCTGCCTGTAAAGTGATTCTCCAAGTTTTGGTACGGCTTCAGTTTCAACAAAAGCTGTTCTAGCAGGTTTTC
The DNA here is from genome assembly GCA_039877255.1 of Loriculus beryllinus. Lineage (NCBI taxonomy): Eukaryota > Metazoa > Chordata > Aves > Psittaciformes > Psittacidae > Loriculus > Loriculus beryllinus. The sequence continues at coordinate 16,861 of JBCJKH010047005.1, forward strand.
TCCACCCTTTGTCCTTACTTATCAGAGTTTTGCCTAACATTCTTCTTTACACAGGCTCTGAAAAGGAACAGGAGGTTCTCCTGGGAAATGTTCCATTTGATTCCTTTGTGTGTGGTCAGGTGTGCCAGAGTGCCTCCTTAAGAGCCTTTGCATGGGATACTATTGAGAAGCATGAAAAACAGTGGAGGGGGGTGAATTGGAGTTGGTAGATAGTCCAGTCTCTTGGGTAATCCTGTCAAGCTACAGGAAATAAGCTTTAGTGTTTGTGTACAGTAAGTATATAAACATTGACAAAACACTGTATTTTTCAAACACCTAAAGACATGTGTTTTGGTAATTGGAGTTGTGCTTGGATTTTTAAAATTCGACTGTAAAGCTTCCTGTCTTTGCATTTGCAAGGTGGTGGGTAGCTGCTCTTACCTTCTGAAAACCAAGGCTATTTGATGGTGAACACATATCTTCCAGACTCTTCTGTCTCCTAAGTGAGATAATCTTTCATCTCTAAATGTGTTATGTTGCCAGGAGCTTGCTTTATGGGGCTGTGTCAGTGAATGTGTTTCACTACAGGTCCATCTTAACTGAAGGCATGTCAGTAGCTGTACTCTTCTACTGCCAGGTACTCCTGAGGCTTCATCACCACAAGTAAGATGAGTGCTTGTTAGCAAAACCTGCCTCTGCCTCTTTCAGCCTGAGCACACAAGAGATAAGGTGAATTCCTTTCTTGCAAATCAGAATGCAGTATTCTGCCGGGGAAAGTGGGTGTAAAATGAAAGTCTTGATTTAAAAAGTAGGGGAGGATCCTGTACAGATGATAGCTTTGTGAAATCGTTGTCTCTAAAGAGTTCAACTGGAGGCGGGGGGGGGGGTTGCTCTTTTGGGGGACAGCGGGGAAGCTTCCACTGAACATCGTTTCTGCTTCGGGGCCCATGGTTTAGAGACA
>JBCJKH010047005.1:46677-63275 GCA_039877255.1 Loriculus beryllinus
GCATTGGTGCTGACCCTTGTGGTTTGTGTAGTGCAGAACAACCACTGGGTCGATGCTGGTTTTGCCTTTGGTTAACCATGTGTCAGGCTATTCAGCCTTCGTGCTGCAGGAGCCAAGTGACTGAGCTGGTCAGTAGATAGGATGCACTATTTTTATTAATACTATTCAGACAGAATGAGAAAGCTGTTTAAAGATCTCCATCCTTAAGGTGTGAATGTTTGTGCAGAGGAGGTCTGCAGCACGTTGCTCAGATGGAAAACTACCAGTTTAATTTGTTTTCATTATAGATGAGTGCAAATTAAAAACCTGACCCTGAGGCTATACAAGGTGAGAAGGATTGCTCAAGATAAAGCCTCGGGTTCTCCAGATTAACTGTGGGCTGTATCCAGGCAGGGAACAAGCAGGTGGAGTACTGGATAGATAAGAGGCAAAATACAGTCCAAAGGGAACAGAATAAACGAGGCCAGAGGTATTTGAATTGGCTGGCTAAAAAGAGTGAAAAGAGCTAAAAAATGCATCCAGGCTTCTCAGTTGTTGGAGTAACACTGGTTTCCCAAAGTCTTTGCGTGGCAGCAGTGACAAGTGAGTCAGGCTTTTCACACTAGCTTGCAGCCTTGCCTTCCTCAGCTGTGCAGAAGATCTTGAATTTTGGGGTTTTAGTGAATGGAGTCTTTTTTGAGTTCGTAGCATTCTCCCCATGTGCACACTTGCAGAAGTTCACTTGCATTACCCTGCTAATTTTCTTTTCCTTTCTCCATTTTAGTAAAAGATGTATTGATTTCTGTATTCAGTATACAATTACTTTATTGTGTTGCAACTATGTGTTTTGTAATTAGGAGTATGTGAAAGTGCTTTGTGTAGATTAAAAGATTTCCTTTAATATAATCTCCTCTCACTTTCATAGATAAATGGACACGCCGTTGCAGATCACATTGCCGATTTTGTTTGTAATATTGCTTTAATATCTATTTGAGAGGAATGTAACCTTCAGAAAAATACTTTCCACATCTTCACTACCTTTCCTTTCCTTGTTCACTCTGTGTGGATCCAGGCCATCAACACTTGAGCTTTTGACCTGATGTATTTCAGATCCAACATGGATTCTGTCATGTTTACATGGCCACAAAAATTATTAAAGATGGTTGAAGCTTGAGAGGATCCAGGTATAACTGGAGATGTTAGAGTGATTCCTGAGCAACATGAGCACAATAGCGTCTGTACAAGCAGAGGGAATCATTCTTGAAGTGTGTGTGTGCAGGTGGCTGTTGGGATCTGATCCACCCCTGATTCTGGGGCAGTTTTCTTGTGGAAATAGAAAATCCACTGTAAGAAAACATCCTGTATCTGTGATGCAGGAGGAGGGTGAGGAAAGGCAGAGCTTGGAAGTAAAATCCTGATACCAGTGGTCCAGAATTTAACTCCTTTTTAATAGCAATCTGGGGAGATGTTTTCTTTCTCCCCACCTTTCTTACCCTGAATCCACTGGGGCTGATGCTTGCCAGTGCCTGTGGGCCACAAGAGCTCCTTTGCAGGTGACCTTACCCAGCATGCCATGAGTTTGCAGAGAGCGCCCAACGTGTGGGAAAGCTTTTGTTGATGGCCTGGAAATCTCTTGAAACTCCAGAAATAGCTGAAACAGCTATGGAGTTCATGAAAATCAGGTCTTCCTCTTCCATCCTTTTTTAAAGAAACCCACATTTTATTTCCTCCTTTGTTCTTGACACAGTAGTTTTTAGATATAAATTATTTTAACATTTTTTCGTGTGAAAAGACATATATACATATATAAAGTTATTAAAAGGTTGAGTATATGTTGAGTATAAAATAGTGACTTCTTTGTTTCAGATGTTAGCAGCCCCTAAAAATAAGTTGTTTATCCTCTTGTAAAGTCAAGTGCTGTAAAAAAAAAAAATTAAAAATAAAAGATGTATTAGATGTATCTTTTATTATTTATTTCTGATTCAGTATTTGATACAGCTTGTGTATACCCTTGTGAGAATCACATGCTAAAATGCAGTCATTCTTAAAATGGAGTAAGAACAATTCCTTGAGATCCCAATTTTGAGAAAACTGGCCCTCTGGCTGTCCATAGTGTTGGATATTCTCCTTCACTCTCCAGCATTGCTCCCCACCTAAGCATGGATGAATCTTGGGGACCATTCTGTGTGCGTGCTAGGTTTTACAAGTTCATTCAAACCCGTGTTCAGATCCAGCTATCCAGTGTTAACAAGTGTGTATTGTGATTCGCTTTAGCCCAGTTCACTATGATTTCTGAAACATGATTCCCATTTTGTACTTAAATTTGTATAGAATTATAATAAACCCTTAAAAGATCATGGCTTACTGTACAAACCAAAAATACTTGCTGTTTGGCGTCTTCGATTGCATGACTGATCAGATCTGACAATGGTGATGGTGCTTTCATCTAGCAGCATTGATTTCAATGGTAATACATTTGTTTTCTTTTCATTTGCAAGCACCTGTTTTGGACAATGTTTTGGTTTCAACAGTAAAGCAATATGCGGTAGGTTTTGTGGCATTATCTCTGTAATTGTTTTGAAGACAGAATTGTCCCTTGCCAACACATAATAAAAATAAATGCCTTATAACAACTTCTACTTTGCTTTCTCTTTATGAGTGGATAGGGCAGCGAGGTGAGCAGCTCACTGGGGGAAGTTCGTTTCCATGAGAATTTGGTTTTCACATCCCTCCCCAGTGCAGTTGTTTGCAGTTACTTTGGACCTACTTGTACCAGCAAGATTTGATTTGATTTCTAACACTAGTGGGAAGTGTTTGTCTTACTATGTAACGCAGCTAAACACCACTGGGATTTGGGCTACTGCTATACTTAAGCATTTATTCCCAGTGTAGGCTTCTGAACTGATTCTTCCTTTATCATCCTGGATAGGGAATTCTTGATTTTAAGGTTGATTCTTGATTAATCAATTAATTCTTGATTAAAAACCCTAGCAGGGTTTTTAATCAGGACTGTTTGTGGGCTGCTGCAGGAAAGAGATATCTCACCCAGCGGCATTAAATTTTGCTAAGCAACAAGCATTCAGCAAGGACAGTCATGTAAACACCACCTGGGGATCAGTTCTTGGTGTCAGCCCCAAGGCTAAGCCCTGCAGTGGTGAGCTGGGAGACACCATCAAGCAGAGATACAGCCCATCAGAGGGCCAGCACTTCCCAGCTGGTGGGGCATCCTCCCAGACCCTGTGCTCAGGCCTTGAACCTCCATCTTTCCCTTTGAAGAAAGTCCTTGGGTACCAAATGTTTGTGATTGCTTGAATATCCAGTTAAAACTGTTTATAGTAGCTCCATCAAGTAACGTTATTTTTGCTCTTGTTGATTTTGCAGCAAGTTCTGTCTGCTGCAACCATGCTTTGTGGGAAAACCCGTCATAACTCCTTTGGAGGTGGCTGTGTTTGGTTTCTTGAGTTTGGGACTGGTGGTTTGCTTTGGGGGGTTTTCAGTTTGGTAAGGGTAGGGGTGAGTGGCTGAGGGTTTCTGTGAATTTATTTTGACATGTAGACCTGAGTTTGCAAGGGTTTGTATGGCTGATGCTATTGGCAGAGGCTCTGCCACAAAAAAAGAGAAACTAAACACAATATTCAAATTAAAATTTAAATGAAAATCACTGTGTAAAATGCGACTTTTACAGCTGTATTAACTCCCTAATAATTGACATTTTAGTGCCATTTCTGTGGAACAGTGTTGGTTTCATTCTGTTCCTACACGCATTTTTCTGAGGTTAATGAGAGTGCGATCTCAGGATGGGGTTGGAAGATTTGCACCTCATGCCAGTGCACTCCTCACAGCCAGGCTCTCACCCTTTGCCTCGTCCTGCCTTGTCCCACTCCAGCTTTTGAGCCTTGCTGCCTCCTCCTCTTGCTGCATGGCTGGCCAGGGATGGGGCAAGAGGCACTGCCCATGTAGCTGCTTCTCCAGCCCTGCTTGAGGACAAGGAGGACAGCTCTGAACCCCCAGTGCCTCCTGCACTGTGGGGACCCCACGTGCCCACCTCCAGGGCAATTCACTCTACAGGCCAACAGCACTGGTTTTGGCAGAGTAAAGGAACATGCCAAGATCAAAGCCTGGCAGCCATTCCTGGAGAATCTCAGCTGTTCTGTGGGTTGCGGATGATGGGATAGAGCTGAGCTTCAAACTGGGGGTGGGTGGGTGGGATGCAGCCCTGGCAGAGAACGCTTTTTCTTCTGCTGCTGATACACACAAAAAGTCTTGTGATCAGTGTTCAGAGACTTCTGGGCCAACCTTCTCCAGCCCTGGCAGCACCCCATCCTGCAGCTGGTGTGTGGCCTGCAGCCCTAGGGATGGGGAAGGTTCACTGGCCACCAGCAAGGTGTCAGGACACCACAGCTCCTGTGAGGAGTGCCATCCCCTCAGGACTGGCCTTCATGCCTGGGGAACACAGACCAGCAGTTTTCCTTATGAGTAGCCTATTTGTTACTTGTGGAGTTTCTTAACGCACTCATGCATTGTCCAGATAGTTTGACTTGGTCAAGCATTGCCCAGTGTTTAAACTACTCAAATGCATTCTCTCTGGTCAACCCCATGTTCTTCAACGGATTATGGCCGTGATCCATGTCTCACTGAAGTGCCCAGGGCACCCAGCACCACAGCTGGGCTGTATGGCACTGCCAGACCTCGGGCAGGCAGCGAGAGCCTCAGGGAGGTGTCCTTGATGCTGGGCCTCCGGGAGCAGGAGCGTTGGAGGCTGGGGAAGGAGGGAAGCACCATGCCGATGTGTCCATTCCCCCTGCTCTCCCCCAGGACCATACAAGCAAGCCCTGCAGCGTGCTGACAACTGAGACTAAAGCTGCCAGAACAAAGGAAGGAACCCACAGCATTTTATTTTTCCTTAGATAAATTTTTTATACAGAATATATTACAGTCAGAGTTCTCAGCTTTTAATCAAAAGGTAACAAGTTATTGCAGGGTTTTTTACCCAGTGAAACTACCAGTGGAAGGAAAACTCTCTAGAAAGCTGTCTTGTCTTATAAAACAGAGGGAAAAACCCCACTCCGACAGAAAACACAGATGTAGGTTGCTCTTCGCACCCACCAGCGCCCGGCCGGGCGGGCGGGCACGAGTGGACAGGGGAGCATGAGGTGAAGAAGCAGCGATGGGCACAACACCACGGTGAGGGAGGCAGGCCTGGGCGCTAGCGAGGTTGGTTTCCTGGGCACGACGCTTCTGCTCCGCTTGCTTGCTCTTGCATCAGGAAATGGAGAGGCGGTGGGTGGGAGGGCAGCACCCGCGGCCTCCGCCTGCGCGGGCAGGGCCGGGCCCTCAGCCTCGCCGCAGCTCGTGCAGCTTGTGGGCAACGCGCTCCAGCTCAGCCTCAATGGCGGCCAGGCTCTCCAGCTCCTGGTCCTGCAAGGAAAACCCCGCACACACATCAGCAGCCACGGGTGGGCAGCCCTCGCCCCCAGAACTATGGAAAGCGTTGTGCGGGGCTACCCGCCAGGGCTGGTATGGGCACAGCAATGTCTTGCCCCATCTCTCCATCTGCTCCTCTGGACAGGTACTTGTGTGCAACACTAATTATTCCTGTCCTGGTGTTAAATGGCTGCAACCGGTGATGGAGACAAGATGAAGTTATTGTCCCTCTCCAGCCCCTCTGCTGAGCAGGGCAGTCCTCAACAGGCTTCCTTCTCCAGCGTCTGAGGCTGAAGGAAGATGTCTGTCTGGGAGCCAGGGCTGGGGCAGCTCTCACCAAACAGCACCGAGTGCCTGTGCTGAGGCTGTCGTGTCAAACTGGGACCTGTGGCAAGAGCAGCATGTGCCCTGCTCGTGGAGGGGATGGCGGTGTCCCCTCTCCACACACTGCACCGAGTGTCCGTGTGGAAAATGCTTTTCCATTTGGGAAAATAGTGACTGTGGAAGCCATCTGCTTAAAGGTTCAAGCTGCCCATCGCTTGATGCCTTTTCTGCAGTGGCTCTTGTGTATTTATGCCATCACCTGAAGCTATTTTATTTGGCACAGGTACTCAGATTTGCAACTGCCTGGCTTTGCCTGAGCTCTGGTCATGCACAACTGGCCCTGTCTCACTGCCAGCCCTAGTCCTGCCTGACCCTCACCCCTGCCATCACCTGCAGCTTGCAGTAGGCTCTACAGGAGCTGAGGTGACGGCCCCAGCTCTCCCACCACAGCTGCACCCCTGGTTTATCTCTGTAGGAGGTGTGACACGATTGACTCCATTCCAGGGCCAGGGAAAGTATTCCCTTTGACTTGGAGGAGCTCTGGGACACAAAACCCACCCCAAGCTCTAGATGTAGCTCTAGTCACCATGCTCAGCACAGGCCAGTGTAAAAGTCACCTTTTTAAGACTTTCTTGGGCAGGGCATGGTTTTCCATTAGTCACTAAAGCAACCAAAAGCACAGCGTGGTGCTAATCTCAATAATCCCTAGGGCTGAATGGCTAAAAGGCAATCAATCCTCTCCTGAACGTCACAGAGAACCAGTGCTGGCTGAATAATACCAAGGTACCATCCACACTTCTAAGCATAATTTGGATTCCCCAATAATAGCCAGCAGGAATTTATTAAGGCTGCGTACACCAACCTCTGTTCTCCTGTTAGCGCTGCCTTCTTCATCCTTCTTCTCTTCGGGCATGGGAGCAAGTGGGAAGCCTCCTTCACTGCTATCCTCTTTAGAGTGGTGCTTCCATGACCTTCTCACATGTTCCTCTGGACTACTGAAGTCATACTTGCGGGACCTATATGCCATTTTCATGGACCTGTCTGGGTCTTCCCCACTATCATTTTCCTCCATGCGCTTCTTTGATGTCAGCTGCTTGGCCAGCTCATCCATTTTGTTCCACCTCTTGGAGTCTTCCCACTCCTCTTCCATCTCCTCACTTTTGGCATCCCTGGGTTGGAAGGTGTCTTCCTCACCCTGCATCCCCTCATCCTCCAGGCGATGCCTTCCTCCTCTCAGTGTCCGGGGCTGCTCTTCCTCTTCCTCCTCCTCCTCAGAGCTCCGCTCATCTTTGCCAAATCCCAGGGCGTCGTTGTTATCTGAAAGAGCATTAAGCACATCACAGATCACAAGTGTTAACCTGGTTACGCTCCACTTTTGAACCAAGCCTGCAGGGGTGATGCAGGTGGGTGTCCTGACTAAGGCCTGTTTTCTCAGCATGTCACTGTGTCAGTAACAGGGCTGGGAGGCAGCAGACAAAAACCATGTAGGAAGTTCAAGAAAAAGGAATCAGTTGTCCTGAGATGCTATGGAAGCTGAGCAGTGAGCAGCAAGGCACCTGCTGGGCCTGTGTCACCTGCTGTGCATGGGCCCATGTGGTCAGGCACTTGTGTGGGGGTCTGGGTGGCTGTTGACAGGGGTATTTCTGTAAACCCAATATGCACCTGCCTGAACTTTTAGGCTTTAAAGCCTCTTATCTGTCTGCCTCAGTGCCCTCAGCTCACCCCAGGTAAGTATCAGTGCAGTCGTCTGGGATACATACTGTCGTCTCCCTGCATCTCCTCGTCCTCCTCAGCCAAATCAAGTGATCTCTCTGCTTCTGTAGGGTCCTCCTCTGTAGCATCATCTCCTCTGTCATCCTCCCGCTCCCCATGCTCCCCTGCTGCCTCCCTGCTCTGCTCCTGGTCCTTTCTGGATGGCTGCTCTTCCTCATCCTCGAGCTCCAGGCTGTCTCTGGGGTCCCTGGGCTGCTCCTCTTCATCCTCTTGCTGCTGCTGCTCATCCTCACTGAAGTCTTTACTGATGTGGTTGTCCAAAGCTTCATCTCGCTGGGCATCCTCTGTGTCCCTGATCTCGTTGCTCTCTGCTTGCTCCTGATACTCCTTCTCACCAGGGTTGGCACCCCGTGGCCTGGGCTCCCTCTCCTCCAGGCTGTTCTTTCCTTCCTCTTGTGAATCTTCATTTTGCTGGGGTTTCTGTGCTGCCAACTCAGCCAGGGACCCTGTGGGCTGCTCCTCCTTAGGGTGCTCCTCTGCTGCATCTGTAAATGGAGGAGCAAGAACCAACACCTCTCCTGAGAGCTCATTTCATAACCAGTGAAGCCTGTGCATTTCTTAAGGAGCTTCAGCCCTGTTCAGCAATCTGCTTAACCAGCCCATGGATGCCTTCTCAAGTCACTTCAACATATGCTTGCATTCAAGCAAGCTGGTGCTCTCACTGATGCCTGCTCTCCTGGAGAGACTCACAAGGCTGAAGTTAAACATATGCCGAAGTGCTTTGCTGCAGCACGGTCCTCATCACCATCTCTTGAGATGCCAGCAACAAACTTGCCCCGCATGAAATAAGATAGCACTTGAAATGAAATGATTTAGGAGTGCAATATGGCACTTGCACAGCTCTCCCTGCTCAGAGTGCTGCACTAATATCACATCCTTATTTTTCCTACCAGGTTGAAGAGACAGCAAGCACTGCTTGCAGGTTAGCTAGAGGAAGGGTGGCCACTCAACAGGAGCCTAATGGGGGCTGGGTATATGCTTTGGCTCATGTCAGAGTCTGGCCTTTTATCATGATTAGCCATAGAAATCACTTTGCACAAGAAAAGATGGGGGACTAAAGAACAGTGGGAAAAGCCAGATGGGCATGGAAAGGTGGGCACATCCCCAGGCAGGGCTGAGGAGTGTTCTGAGGTGAGGGGATGCAGAGAGCCAGTCATACAGGGCTGCTGAGCACCACTGACACTGCACTGGTGTCCCTTGGGCCTGGCTGGCTGGCCCAACATGCCACACTTCATCCTCATGCAGTCTCCACACTGCTGGAGCAAGAGGTTCAGGTCTGCCCTTTCAGGAGGGAGACCCAGTGCCACTCATCCCTCCCAATGACTTTTAGCTCTGTTGACTGCAGAAGCAGCCCCCAAGGGTATCGCTTCTCATTGTTTTGGGCTGATGTCACAGCATTGCTGTGCTGCTGTGGCTCAGTCACACAGCCCAGAGCCCACTCGAAACCCTCTGTGGGGGTGCTACTGCTGGACGAGAAATCATCTCACCCACATTGGCATCATCTCTTCCTGATGTGGAAAAGGGAAGAGGCCAAACCCTCCTTTCTGCTACACTGCCATCTCTAACCCAGCCATAGAATCATACTGACAAGTGGAAATCCCAGCTGGATGTGGTCTTTCCAAGATGCAGGTGTTTTGTTTTGAGGGAGTGCTCATCTCCAGTTCAATTTCCCTTTCAGAGACCCATAACCTAATATCTTGGATGCCTGGAAACAGGAGCAGCAAGAGCAAACCCTGATTACTCTTGCCTATATCATGACCCTTTCAGTATGGGATTTCCATGGCTGTGACTCATTTTAAGCATTAGGAGTGACTGCTGGTGGGAATGATCAGTATTGGTTTTTTAATTTGACCATCACCAGTTATTATAGCTCAGAAATTACATGTTGTTTCAGCTGGCAAGTAAGAACAAAGCAACCACTGGGTTGCTTGTGTGTGTCAGTGGCAGCATCAAAGAAGATACCTAAATGAGAAGCAGATGGACATATCAAAGCTGTTAGAAAGAGCAGCCTTGTTTCCAGCCTGACCTGGATTTCCTGGGGGGTAGGCTGACACTGACCTCTCTGCTTGTTCTTGTTGTTCTGACTTTCAAGGACTTCAGAAAGTTCATCTTCAAAGCCACTGTTTTTCTTCTGCTGCTGAGTTCTCTCGTTGGCACCTGTGTCAAGTAACAAAAAGTAGGGAGAGGCAACAGCCCCTCCTGTGTTTCAGAAAGTAGAGGTAGGAAAATAGTTCTGTGCCCTTTACAATTATATGTATATTTTCTATAATAGACAAATTTGCCAAAGGGGAGGTGTAAGAAGTGAGACTGGAAGATACATGAATCAACTGCAGTAACAAAGCCACCATCAAAAACATCATGGAAAGAAAAAGGTCTCTAAACAAACAGAGAATCAAGGTTGCTAGGAAAACTAATATTGATGGAGGGCTAGGGAATAAGAGATGCTGAACTGCAGCACACAGGCTGAAAAAAGACTTCACCACTGGAGTATTGAAGGGTAAATATTGCCTCCTGACAAAAGCTGCCCACATACCTCTGTTGAGGTGAGCACTGAAAGCCTCTGTGCCCCGCAGCCTGGTTGTGGAGGCTCCGCTCCCCAGGACACTGGGAGGAAGCAGCAGCATTCATTCCCACTCAGGACAGCCTGGAGTTCCAAGGCCCCAGACCTTGGCTGCTGGGATTATGGAGCCAGCTCAATGAAAGCAACACCCTGGAGAAAGGTGTCTGAAGGCAGCAGGAGCTAGAGGTCCGAGTGCAGCTGCCTGGCAACCAGCACTCCCCAGGAAGCCCCATCCCAATGGGAACTGCAAGCCAAGCAAGCCCTGTCTAACCCAGCTCATGTCCTGCTTCTACACCTTAATGTTTAATGTGAAGGCAAGAGCCAACACTGCCAGCCCAGTCCTCTCTAGCCCTATACCGGGCAGAGCTGGCTGGTTTGGGCTCTCCAGTCTGAGAAGGACCAGCTGCAGCCAGCACAGAAGAGATCAAATAAACATCTTTGCTTTTCCCTTGGGCTACATGACTCTCCCACCCCCAGTCACTGTCTCCCACCCCAGAGATTATGTTACACTGAGACAAAATGAAGTGAAGAGCTCAAGCCAAGGAAAGAGTGGAGCAAGTTGCACCTCTGTGAAACATGTCCCTTCATGTGGGCTCCATGCTATACAGCACAGCCTGACTGATAGCTGAGCACTCCCACACACAACCCTGGTGTGTCTGGGCAGCAGCATCCCAGCACATGGAAGAGGCTCAGGTTTCTTTATTCTGGACGATCAGATCACCCACAAAGCCTGTCTGAGGTCACTGCATGTCTGGTGCTTCCACCAGTGGCATTTGGGTAGTGACCAAACTATGGCTTTGGGAGCTGTGTGAGGCTCTTTTTCAGTCTTGACTTCTTGAATTCTTCCCATCCCTTCCCCTTGTTGCCTCTGGCTTCCCTGCTCTGAAAGCAGTCTGGTGGCAATGTCTTCAGCCATCCCTGGCAGCCATGCCACACAGGAGCAGGGCACAGGGATGCTCTGGCAAAGAAGGGCTGCCAGCTGGCTTACCCCAGAGAGGAGGAGGAGGGAAGGCCAGGAGCTCCTTTCCATGCAGCCTGAGGAGAGCCCTGTTGCAGCCTCAATCACATCACCTGTGTGGAGGAACCTGCACTGGTTTTGAACTGGCCTTGCCTGGGACCTCCCATCAGCTCTGGAGACCTTGGCATCTGAGAATAGGCCTTTTCCCCTTGCACACTCTTGTGCTGCTGCTGTTCCCACACTGACCTGCTGTGAGCAGCCTGCATTTCTCCAAAGAAATATGCATTTAAGTTAAGGAGGCCTGCAGAAAAATCCCCACTAGCTCAAGGATGTTCTCCCTGGGGTCTTTCAGGTGCAAGTCCCACTCGATGTTCAGTGAGGCTTCCCTTCTGCCACACCTTGGTTTAGTGCTAGACTCTAGCTGCACAGACGGTGAAGGTTTTCTTGCCTTTCATTCTTGTTCAGGAGCTGGTGGTTATTTGTTGAATTAGATTGCAGTATTTCCCTTTAGGGTTCTCCCACTCCAAAATGCCTATACTCTGCATCACCACCAATTTACGCTGTCATTTAAATCATCAAAAGCATATTGGAGTTACAATAAGCAAAATTCCTGCTCCCTCTCACCCAGTCTCTACTGGAGGTCCTAGAACTGTATCTACTAAGACATATTACTATCATGTCAAATTAATGTCAAATACAAAAAAAACCCAAACAACAAAACTGTACAAGGGATTACAACAGATGAAGCCCCTCTTCTCAAATAACTATAGTGACACTGTACCTTGAGCAGCAATTTCTTGAAGTTCCTTCAATAAATTTTGGTGGCGAAGGATAGAAATGATTCGTTCATCTGCAATAGGGAGACTTGGTACAGAAGGTGGTCAAAGGCAACCTCCCACCACCCCCAAGAAATGAAAAGGAACCCAAAATACCAATTCCCTCTTCTTCTGCTGTTTTCTCTCCCATGGTATAATTTGCTGCCACACCTCTTAAACATGTGGTTAAGATGACAGGAAGGTACCATGAAAACCAGGCAGCTTCATGTCACCCAGCACTCCCCAGCCACAATGCATGGCCTGGGCTGAGCAGCAGCTCTGTCCCCATTCCTGGAGCCTGGTATAGCCCAGTGGCATGACCATGAGGAACGTGAGTGTGAGGGACCCCTTGTCAGGTGCCAGATCTTCTCTTGCTGATACTAAATCTGAGCCTGTACCTCCTCTGAGCGTTTCTAGGCATTCCTCACTGATTGGCAGGGGGTTTGGCTTCGACAAAGTATCAGAGATGACTTCTACAATACACTTCATCACCTAGAAAGAGACGAAGATACAAATTAAAGAACTGCTCTTTTATATTTTTTTCCTAAATCTATTTCTTACAAGCCTAAAATGAGGCAGATGATGGTACAGATTTTGCTTTTCTGATTAAGTCAGAACTGAATGTTCAGTTCCTCTTCTACCTAACCCAGGAACAGAAGGTACCTCCTGAAACTGCAAAGTGAACAAATGACACATGGCAATGTGAAGAGCTTCTTCAACATGACACACACTTCAGCTGGAGATCTCATGGCTCCAGCCCATCCAAGAGGCTGAACACATCAGGAAATTAAAGGAGATCTGGATATATACATAGAAAGCTCAAAATCATCCTCTTTCAAGTCAATATATCTCATAAAAGGTCTCAGTGGGAAGTTGTAGAGAGCAACAAGTGGTCATAGCTTTTCAGTAGGTGACCTTAAAATCTTGCAAGCTATACAAGCTCTGAGAAGGGCACCATAGTTAGACAGCAGCCAGGCACAGAGGGCAAAGTGAAGCAAAAGGTCCTTTCAAACAGGGATGAGGAATACTGCTGTCAAGCCCTAGAGAAGGACAAGACACTCTGGAGAAGTGTTTGACCTTGTGCTTGAATGTTCAAGACATCTGTTATAGACTGGAAGAGCTGTACATGGAGGTGGGTTACCTGAAAGTAAGGAAATTCCTACTCTTCCCTTGGAAACATTTGCAACTGCCTGAAGCAGCTTCCCAAACAGGATGAGCTCTGGGCCTGCCCTTTCCAGCAGCCCAGATGTAAAATGAGAAGCATTATTTATCTAGTTTGTTAGTTATACTGGGGTTGCAGGCCTAGCTCTTCACCCATACAGCTACAGCACTGCTGATCCTACAGGGATCACCCAATGCTGTATGTGTGGTAGAAGAATAAAGCCACAAGCACAAAGGCAAGATGGCACCTCTGGCAGGGTTGAAGGCATCCTTGCCACACTGAGACACACAGCCAGGAGCCCTGCTGTGTGTTCGTGGTAGACCCAAATGGTCATACAGGAGGGAAAGTGGAATTCACTACAGTCTGGTGCCGGTTAGCAGCACGGGGATCAGGCTGCTTAGTTCAAAAGGATGATTATTTCTAAAGCAGCCTGGAAAGTATGCAGGTCTCACAAGTGCCTGTGGAAAAAGAAAGGATAAGTTGACAAAAAAGAATACAAGTAAGCCTTGGGGGCAAAAAAAACCCACTCGCCAAACCTCTTTCTCCTGTTGATTTCTGCAGGCAGCCCTAAGAGCCCTGATCTCCCTCACAATGTACCATTTTCAGGAGAGCAGTGCAGTGTGGCAGCAGTAGAAATTAAACACAACTCAGCAATTCCCAGTCATCTACAATGTTGCTCATTGAAGCGTTGGCTATATTCATTGACCTGCTGGAATGGGAAAATTTTCACCCAGTGTAAGGACAGCATTCTGCTTTTGCAGGTCATGCTGAGCTCTTTTAACTACTTACACAGTTTGAAGGTATTGCCTGCCGGAATAAAAATGTTATAGGAAAGATCTGCTAAAAGGAAAGCAGGGAAATTTCCCTGGTATCATTCTCCCATACCACAAGCAATCCATTAAGATTGATTTTAGATGACTTTGTGTCACTTCACTCTACTATTAAATAGAAGAAACCCCAGATTCTGATACTTTGCTTCCCACATTTCCCAGCCTATGGAGCCAGTTATTGCTGGATGCAGCTTCAAAACTTTCTCAGCATGAGAAATAGGAGTCTGGTCCAATGAAATGTTCTATACAAGCTTTTTGAAGACTGCTGAGCCGATTTAAGGTCTTTGTCTGAACACAAAGAAACACATCAATCACCAGAGAAATATGGCCAACTCTGAGGAGGAATTCTGTAACATAATGAAAGGAAGAGTGCAGTCATTACACAACACTCCTGGACGTTTTATAAGAACAGAGTGAGGCTTCACAAGGTCATGAAATAACAGCCTGCATCAGCACATGGAGGAGATCCTTCCCAAATGAATGTAATTAATCCAGTGCAGGAACTCAGATTGGAATTTTGCCATAGCTATCATCTAACCATGAGCATGTAACTAGATCCTTAAGAGCTGGTCATGCTATCCCTACACAGAAATCTCCAAAGGATCATGTCCTTACAAAGATAGACTTTGCCACATTTGAGCTCAGCTATGCTCAGGACCTTCTGAAATATATGCTTGAAACTGGGAAATAGTGTCCTTTGAGCAAAAGAGTGGGCAAACACCAGAGATATTGTAAATGTTTTGGTCATGTTCTGCTCCCCATGGAAAGCTCTTTGTGTAAGGTAAGTAGGATGAGCTGCCCAGGAAAGGCCTGCGTATGCTGACTAGCCACTGCATTTGTGGGTGCACTGAGCCACCCACAAATGCTGGTGGTGCAGAGCATGCGGCACGTAAGCTGGTGGCACAGGTGTGTTGGAAAAACTGCAGTGCTCACTCCTGTACCCGTGTGATGATATCCCTGCCCTGATCTGTCACAGACCAGGGCTTCCTTCACTGAAATGCTGTGTCTGAGGGGATGGTGAAGGCAGAAAAGCCCCAATGGCTCCTTTCAGTTGCAGCAAATTCAAAAGGAAGGTGTGGTCTGATTTTTCTCTCAGCTAAAGCCTGTGTCAGTGTAGTACCCAGGGAGGGGACAACCTCAGGAAAGAATCCTTCCTTGGTGGAAGCATTTCCTTGGAGCTGCACCAGTTTCCACAAAAATGCCATATTTTGCATCCTGGGAATAGACTTCACAAGGAAAATTGTGAAATTCATGGATTGTCCCAACAGACAAAGAGCCACTTTGGCATGGCCAGCTGAAGGGGCAAGTGCCTGCCCCGAGTCCCCTTTCTCAGTCAGTAGAACACAGCCTGAAGCAGGAAGCCAGTGGCTCACAGGTCGTGGCTCAGCTGCAGCCACGGCTAAGCAGGCTAAAACTCTTAACAAAGCTCTCCAGCCCCAGGCACATCTGACAGGAAACAGAGGGGCACTGCTCATGGCACTTGCCCTGTAGGTGATGAGCAGGGACGCAGTACAATGTAGCCTGTTGCTGAGACTGACATGATTGTTCCGTCCGCTACTGCTGCTGGGGGAAAAACATGATGTGGCTAGAAGTTCTCATGAAACAAAGCAGTTCAAAGAGTAAGGGGGAAATAGCTGGAATTTCCTTTCTGGGCACTAATTTATACTAAATTAGAAGTTGTAGAATTCTTAATTTGAGCAGCTAAAATAGATCAGCTCATCTGAAAGGCTACAGGTATAACAATACTGGGGAGGGGAGGGGGAAGGAGTGAGGGTGTATGTGTCACATTTCAACACAGGCAAACACACCTATGTAAGCATTTAGGTGCCAAAAGCCCATTGGGAGCACGCACACTTGTGAACTGCAGCTATGAAAGACAGAGAGGTATGACACAGATGTATGTATGGAAGCCTATAAAAGAAGGCTGGAGAGGTCAGCCAAGTCTCACACTGCCTGTGGCTGCCCAGAGAGGCTGAGCAGTAGCTGAGGATGGATTAGCAATCTGAGAGTAGTCAGTTGCCTATTCTTCAGGAACATGTGTGTTTAAATAACAAACCACACACACACAAACTCAGACGTATATGTTCTCCCAAACACACACAGTTTCAGCAATGCTCATTCCTGAATCACATCTCCCCCCACTCTCCCCTGAGTCACCTTCAGTTAGGAGCTTTGAAAAGCTGAAAGTAGGAGGACTAGGGAGGGTTATACCCAACCTTCATCCCCAGCCTCCTCGTTTCTCAGTTTGCTGATCCCTTTGGTACATCCTGAGGGACCTTTTTTGTGCCCAGGTGCCCAGAAGGGGATGCACAAAGGGTAAATCCTGATAAGAAGAGAGTGGGGATGGATCCTGCTGTGGGTATCTCATGCAAATCCGTGTCACTTCCTTCAGGGTAGTTCAGCAGAAGCCCCAAACCAACCAGATTAAGCATTATACCCTTTATCTTAACTCATCCCTTCCACTACAGGCCCATCCTTACCTTAGTGTCGCCTTTATTCATGTCGTTTGTCACAGGAAGGGAGATGGCTGTAAGGTGAGGGGAGGGAAAAAAAGAGAGCTTGTTATTCACCTCTGGGAAACAAGCAGAGAAGTCACATCCTGCTAAAAAATGGGAGTGGAGAAAAGGGGAATCGCTCTCTGGTATAAGTAGTCCCTGGGTGCAGCAGCTGGATGTCTGCATTGTACAGCCTTTCCTGGGGGAAGGGAAGGGAAGGGAAGGGAAGGGAAGGGAAGGGAAGGGAAGGGAAGGGAAGGGAAGGGAAGGGAAGGGAA
>JBCJKH010047012.1:7850-19886 GCA_039877255.1 Loriculus beryllinus
AAGCTCCTCCAGCTCCAACCCCTTCCACGGGCAGGGACCCCTTCCACTGGAGCAGCTTGCTCCAAGCCCCTGTGTCCAATCTGGCCTCGAACACTGCCAGGGATGGGGCAGCCACAGCTTCTCTGGGCACCCTGTGCCAGTGCCTCACCACCCTCATAGTGCACAGTGAAGGATTTCTTCCTAATGTCTAATCTAAATCTCCCTTCTGTCAGTTTAAAGTCATTCCCCCTTGTCCTGTCAACTACAAGCCCTTGTAAAAAGCCCCTCTCAGATTTCTTACAGACCCCTTTTAGGTACTGGAAGATTGCTATAAGGTCTCCTCAGAGCCTTCCCTTCTCCAGGCTGAACAATGCCAACTCTCCCAGTGAGACATGCCCCAGCCCTTTGTGAACATTTTCCCCTACGGAAATTGCAGGTGCCCAGGGCAGCTACACTCCAGGCTTCAGCACCACCGATATGTGAGTAAAATTAAGCAGAATGAATTCAGGATTTGGGCACCGGGAGCATCAACAGTTAAGGCCAAGAAGCAACCAGTGGAAGACTACCAGTTTTATTGGGGACTTTGGCTTCTGAACCCAAATCAACTGGTAGGTGGAAGAACAACTTTGTAACACATTGCTAATCCCTCAGCTGTCCACATTCCCTAAATCTTCCAGGCTTTAATTAAGCAAACCCTCCTCATTAAAATGCTGCGAGTGCTGCAGTTTTTCCTTCCAAATATTTAAAACTCTGTCTGCAACACTAACAAAGCCCTGCATTTTGTCAAAAAATGAGTACCAAGAAAGCCCTGAAAACAAAATCACTGCATTTTCTTATGCAGCCCACCAATCCACTTCTATAAAGTGACATATTTCACACAGCCCATTACTAAGAAGAAACAGACTTAACACTTTCTTTCTGAGGTGGTGTGCCTCTGAGGTACACCTGCCAGATGAAACGACATCTAACAAGTAGCCATCACACCCCCAAACATCAAAGGTAATATGCTGGCTTATGAGCTAATACCCACGTTTAACACTCGTTGTACATGCTGCTGGTAACCTACGCTCTGTTTAACACCCACAAAAGGAAAACTTCAAATTTGGGGCTATGTTACAGCCTCCAAAAAACCTCCTTGTATGCAAGGACTAGTGTGAGATCATGATCTGACTTATTCAACACAAGGTTTCTTTTGTGCAGCAGCCAAAATATGTAAATTACCCAGGAATAAAAGGAATCGTCTGATCTGTACATGTGTCTTACAAACACAATTGAATGACACAGTGCGAGCGCACAAGTCCTTACAAGTTTTAATTTCAGGTAATCTTTGCCTAAAGGTTGAACACTTCAGCTTCTCTGGTCCAGTATTAGTCATCGCTCAACCTCTGTTGGTAACCTGCAACCTTCTCCCCTGCCTTACACAGGGAAAGTACTGCAAATGCAAAACACTGGCCATGAACAGGGAGGACCCAAGAGGTTCAAAGGCCTGTTCCTCCCACCAGATGAGGGGCAGAAGGGATTGCAAATAAAGCAGCAATACCAGCCCACTGTCATGTGTTTGAGAAGCAGGCTGAATATATACTGTCTACGCAGACTGTGGATGGCTGGGGTGAGCAGAAGAGACCTGACCAACCCTCCAGGCTTGTCATATTCCATTTTCAACTGTAAAAATACCCCCCAAAATACCTCCATTTTTCTTCACTGGCATCACAAGCAAACACTGTCTCAAAAGCCAAGCAAGAGGAAGCTTGTTCCTTCTCCCTTTGCCACCCTCTTCACCTTCTACTCCTTCTCTCTCTGGTTTGGTGAGAACTGCTCCTCCCAGCAGCAACAGAGGAGAGGATTAATATCAGGTTGGTAGATGTGAGACAGTCAGCCCTATGCACACCCACTGACATACACTGTCCAAGCCCTCCAACCACCTGCTTCTTCCTGGGGAGGAATGAACTCCTTCTGCAAAGCGCAAACCTAGGCCCATGACTGATGCTAGCTCAGACCCAGGCTCCTCCATGCTCTTCTGTAGCACTCCTGAAACCTACAGCCCAACAGCAGCTTTGGGGGTGAATAAGTGGCACCAAGCTCAGCTACTCTGTGGGAATAAACAGAAAAGAAATAACTAGAAATATATGGACCAAATGACCTTTGCTGGAGCACAGACCTCTCTTAAACTTGCTTGTTCACGTGAGTTCCACACTTGTAACTCTTCAGGATTTTCAAAGCAGAAATGGAATACAGATATTGTATTTTACCTCTAAAATACACTTGCATGCAGAAATAAAGCTCTTTTTTTAAAAGGGAAATCCATTGTGGAATGATTTACAACTGACTGACAAGATGATGATGATGACTCTGTAATTATCAGGTCCAATCACTCCAATTACAATTTACCAGCAGACACACAAACTATTTGATTCACAGCTAACATTTTCTTCAGCACACACTAAGTCTTTCTTAAAACAAGAGGGAAGACAGACAGCCTCTATCAGTAACAGACAAACGCAGCTGCTGATGAGAGGAATTCAGGGATGTCTGCGAGGGGCAAATTTCCCTTTGTGTTTGTGCCAAACCCTTCCGGAGGACAGATGACAACCAGGGCTGCAACCAAAAAGGCTTTTCCTTTGCGTTCAGACAGGAACAGCTGTTACACAGGTACAAAGGTATGGCCACGTCTGAGCACCCGTGATAAGCAAGTTCTTCATCAAATCAGTTGCTGAGATTTTGATTTTCTTTGGTAGATTAATGCTGACTTATGCACAGCATTTAAAATAGTTCTGCACTGCCAAAGCTTTATAAAGGCTGTGCACTTTAGTGTACAAGTAAGCGCACTTGGCGTTACGCCACTATGTACAAAATCATTTTCGTGCAGCTGCCAGCAAAAGGGAACTATATTCTTGGACCAGATGTTTTTGTTGTTGGCGCTGCCAAGCACGCCTGGAAACCTCACAGCTGAGCGATGCTGAAGGAGTGAATTAACAATGAACAGAGCCACAAGATGCTCGTGTCCATCTATCAGCCAGGGCGTCACGGTCCATTCCTCTCCCTCTCTGAGCAAGGAAGCTGCTGATAGCCAGCTAATTATTTACCTACCTGAGAAGAAAAGGCCTTCTGCCCCCATCAGGACAAAGAAAAGCAACAAATACTTACAGAAAATATTACACCCCAGCTACATGTACCCTAGCTGGGCAGGTGACAAAGAGACAATGATTAACAGCCAAGAAAACAGGACTGGAAAAAAACTAAATGGTCCCAATAGTACAGTAGGTTTTTGTTTTCACTGTTGGGCTGTGAAGAGGCTTGCATTTATTAAACAGTATTTCACTTCAAAAATCACAGCATCATGTCATCTCACTCTCCAGTTTAAAAACAAGCAGCTCAGGTCTCTCACTCTTTGAACTGAAACCCTGAGAGCACTGGCAATATTTTGGGGACGTTAAGTCCAATTCCCAACCCCAACACCAGCTCCTGGGCAGTCTCAGCTGCTCTTTGTCCTGATGCCTCCACGCTGCAAAGCAGGGGCCCCAGCCAACCCCAACCTGCCAGGCTTTGCCTTGCCTTCCCCAACTGCACCATGAGCAGCAGAGGGGACCTACGGGGCTACAGGGTAGAAATAATAAATCACAGAACTGTTTTGACTGGAAGGGACCTTAAAAATCACCTAGTTCCAACTCTCCCACCATGGGAAGGGACACCTTCCACTAGACCAGGTTGCTCAAAGCCCGGTCCAACCTCCCCAGGGCCGAGAAGGGCAATGCCACTCCTCCAGGTTTGTGGTGAGGGGGTCACTTTTTGTTTATTCCACTCCCTGGGCATTGCATGTGTTCAAAGTGAAACGTGGCAGAAAGAGGACTTGGATGTGTGTTGTGAGCTTTCTGGAATTGCTTTGGGGACTCTTTTCTCAGACAGGCACAGCCTACTCCTGTACTGCAAGCCGCTGTTAAAAAGCAACACTCGGCAACTTGACTGTAAAATAAACACAGGCATAAAGTGTTCCACTGAAATCCTCCTATATGGGAATAATCTCATCTCCCTCACAACGAGCATCATTTTGGTTTCCCAGCCACCAGTTGCCACCAGTTACCACCCCATCTCCTGTCCCAAACGTGGCCCCAGCCCACCTCAATACACCCACCAGCCAACATCTGCATGGGAGCTGTGCCCACCTTGAACACGTACAGCACTGTCTTCAAGGATAAAGTCTACAGTTACATGTTTTAAAAAAAAACAGATGGCCTCTCTCATCCAGATAAATAAATGGTTGCCTTCTCAGGGACTTCTCCCTTAAAACAAAAGTAATGCTATCGCTACAGGGTCTCAGAGGGAGATGATTCATGAGCAGGAAAAGGCCTGCAATTCTGTGCTTGGGGTATTCATCCCAACAGATACTACAACTTTTTACTATGTTAGTCCCATAGCATGATGAAGTGACAGTCTGAAAAAAATCTTCTCTTAATCACACTGATTTGAAACTAAACAAAGAGCAATTAGCCCTGCCAAAGCATGGGGGCTGAAGGGAGGGGGAGGCATTTACATCTGAAGGAAGAAACCTGGACTGTTTGGAGAACTCCAAAATTCAGGGGGATGTGTTTTAAGCATTTGCTTAGAGCAGAGCTGTGTGACAATGAAACCATGCACAAAGGGACAGGCTGCAGGAACCCTGCCAGCTACAGCTCCACCACCAAGGCAAGGACCCGTTGGCTGGTTTGGAAACATTACCAAGCAGCATGGAAGCAGCAGAAATCCCACACACAGCAAATCAGACCTCTCCAATAGCTCGAGAGAGGCAGCTAAGTGAAAGACCATGTGTTGCAGAGGTCAGCTTCTGCCAGACTACAGGCATCTGAACAAAGCTCATCACGGCTGGAGGCTCCTCTCCTGCGGTTTCCTGCAGCCTCACCCCTCCAACAAGCGCATGGAGAAATCCCAAAGCCCAGTCAAAAAGGAAAGCCTCAGAAATTGCTGGTTAAATTGGCTAAGCTTGCCTTTGCTGCTTTACTGACAAACGATGCTCCGCTAGGAAAAGCCTTTAGCTGCACTCTGGCTGGCGTGAGTTAAAAAGCAAGGGGCAGGGGATGCAGAATAGGAAAAAGAAGAACAGGGGGGCTGTTATAAAGATAGCAAACAGAATAACTAAAAAAAGACAAATTCTAAGGTTGCGGGTGCTTTTTCTTTCTTAGAAGTCACCCCAAAGCAGCTCCATCTGTAGTCTCTGAGCATCTGGGGGTTTCTGCCAAAGTGATCAGTAGCAAAGAGCTAGCATTTGTCTTTGAATCGCAGCCATTATGTGCTCCAAC
This sequence comes from Loriculus beryllinus, assembly GCA_039877255.1. NCBI lineage: Eukaryota > Metazoa > Chordata > Aves > Psittaciformes > Psittacidae > Loriculus > Loriculus beryllinus. Next base: position 13,121 of record JBCJKH010047012.1, read on the forward strand.
GTTCCCACACCACGGAGAGAAACTGGAGGCGCTCACAATTCTCCTTGGGTTAACGCCGAGCCGCTGATTCAAAGCACAAGGGATGACAGCAGTGCATGTGCACTGCTGCATATAAAGGCAAGGCACAGTGGAAGAAACGGACATTGCTACTTTTCATGACCTATAAAACTTCTTCACTGAAAGCGGGCTTGGCTGAGGGCAGCTCTCCAACTCATTGGGAAACCTCTTCAAAGCAAGACATCCAGCTAAGGTTGTCTTTCATACAATAAAGCCCTTATTCCCTTGCGCCTTTCGTTCATGAGTAGACACTTTTCCCCAGGAGCCATAGTGCACACAGCCATCCATGCAACAGTCACAACCCAGTTTTGGCCTGCAAAGCAGGCGCATGCTCATGCACAGCAACAACTTGCACTGCACTTCTTCCCTTCAGAGAAGTGCTGAACAGCCCAACACCCAGGGCTAGCTGTCCACAAGCCCTTCTTGCCCCACACCTGGAGGCCCTCTTTTACCATTCCTCTTGTAAAGAGGTTTAAAAGAGAAGGCTAAAGAAGAAAAAAATAATGATGGAACAAGTTCTCTGAGTGGAAGATGCTGAAAAACGCTGAACACCAATAAGCTCCAACTATCTAAACTCAAAGGTCTCTGCTATGTTGCTGTGTATCAGGTTCCAGAATGATCTTCTGGCTCTTGACATCATGCGGAAGGCAAGAAGGTTTCTCCCTTTGAAGCCCTCTAGTGATGGCCAAAGGTGCAGCAGTCACACAAGTACTCACTTTGAGTGCAACCAGGAGACAAAATGTAGATAAGCACTTGGCACAAGAAATCACTGCTCGCCAGCCACACCAGGTCAAGATGGCCATGTCTCAAGCAGTACATAAAAGCTCACAGAGCCACACCAAGCAGAGCACTTGTGACATTTATCCACACTCTAAGTAGCTATTTATCCTCCAAAAGCTGATGAATATGAGTGCTTTGTGAACAATAACGGATTAGACCCTAATTCAAAACCAGCATCAATCCATCATGATTCTTAATTAAAACCCATGGCAGCGGGGTTGGAAATAGATGATCTTAAGGCCCTTTCCAACTCAAACCATTCTATGATTCTGCGTGGAAAATTCACAAGAATGTAAGCACGATACTAAATGTCTTTTTTTTTTTAATTCCTATCCCAAACGATCCAACTTTAACTCTATATTGTGCCTCAGCAATAGATGTAATTTCTGCTCTTCACTGAATATACAGCTCCTGAATACTTGAGGTTCCACAACTACATTCATCCCATGCATTACTTTGCTGCAGAGATCAGTAGAAGAAACAACTTTTCTTTTTTTTTTCCCTAAGAAAAATTCCTATTAACCGCCAGCCAGTCTACATCCCTCTCCAGATCCAGCACTGCGACAGGGATGCTACTGTGTCAGCAGGTTTTCCCTATGAAACTACAATACTCTGCCCAAACCCACTTGTTTGCATTCTTCAGCTTTGTCAATCAGATGTACGAAATTCACTTATTACAGAACCAGCTATACATTTTTATATCTCAAAGTGGCAAACCATTAGACGCCTCATATGCAACAATGCTAAAATGAGCACTGTTTCCCACAATGAAGTCTGCTCTAACACCTTATTTATATTAGGACCATTTTATTGCCAAAGAAACTGTTGATTTAAATCATACCTATCTAGTATCTAGAGGAAGAAAGAGTGGCATCCAGTGAAATAGCAATGCTACCACACAAGCATATACAGCAAGGGCAGGCTCGGCTTTTGATTCCAGACTTCACTTAAAGCAAACAGATGTCTTTCAGAGGTAGATCTACTTTGGCTACCTGGATTAGCCCACTCAAAGCTTGTTTTCTTTTGCCATTCACAAACCAAAGCACTATTAAACTCATAATTAACATGGTTCTTTGCCTGCAAATACAGGGTAAGGTCCAAAAAGTGGTTCACCTAAGCCAGTCTCCCACGGGTCACCAGATCAGGCTTCCTCAGCACAGGTTTTTTGTATACATCACTGGAACTGAGCTTGCCACCCACCAATTCTTTGCTCTGACATTATCCTGAAGGCTGGAATTCAGAATCACGACAAATGTTATGGAAATGGTCCAAAGCAGAAAGTGAAGTAATTTCTGAGGCAAGCAAGCGGACTAAAAATAGTCTGTTGCACAGTGGAAAGAATCAGAAGGTGGGGGAATCCCTGCAGAAGACCTTTACATTCCATCCTTTATTCCTAAATCCACAGGTGTGGAGCACTACAAACACTCCCTCAGCAGCCAGGCTGTCAGAAATGCATCACAGCTGGCTTCCCTCTCAGACTCACGCTGCAAAGAGATGGCTTTGGGGCTAGTGTTCCACAGGCAGCTTTATGGCTGTAACTCTTAAGGAGATGCTCATGCTGCTGCCTCTCACTCCCTGCCCTTCCTGGCCTCTCTTGCCCAGCTCCTGGCTAGCTTTTACTGGGGTGAAAACAACAAAAATCTAATCTGTAATAATATATATATTTATAGATATATTAATAAAAGTGTGTATACACATACACTATATGTATAAATAAATATACACGCATACACACTTTACTGCCAGTGGATCTCTCTGAATGATGTAAGCAGATAGACAGTGGTCCTAGGGGAGCTGGGAAAGGGGAGGAAGAGAGGAAGGGCTGCCCCTGAAGTAGCAGCCAGACATTAAATTGGCTTTGCTGTATTGTAAAATCACACCTTGAAGAAGTAAGCAGAGAATGGGGAAAACCCACAGACACCTACATAATGAGAAAGCACTGCTATCACAACAGGATGCTGTCTGAACATTTACAAATAGAAAATGCAACTGATCCTCCTTTCTTTCCTGCCAGAGGAAGAAATCCTTTCCTGAATTTACATGAGTGTTTGTTTGTTTACATTTGTAAGCACAGGAAAGAGAATGAGTTTGCATTTTCAAGTTGGTCTATCCATTTTTACAAGAACAGTGCAAACCCTAGCAATTTGTGTTGCAAATCAAGACAAGGTTAGGTATATTTCCCCAAACTTTTTTAATGAGAACTGAGGAGCAGAAGCAATTCTGAAATAGGAACTTACATCACCCAAATTTGAGTGGAGACTTTGTCTGATGATGCAGCCTCCTCCGATCTATAAATCAGTGCACCTCTATCATTTTGTAACTGTCTCAAGGCTTTACATTTAAACAAATTGTTCTGAAGGGATATAGTGAGAGAAGGAAATAAAAATTCAGAGTGAAAAACTAACTCATTTATAAATGATGGGTTTGCCTTACAGGCTCAAGGAGAGGAAACATGAATAAATGCTACACAAAAGGTTGCAGAGGTAAAATATGCAAGAGACAAATAAAATCCTCCCTAATGGTGCTGCCTGTGCATCAGTTTTTCCACAGCAGTGACTCACAGCTGCCTTGCCACCCGCAGCCCTGGCTGGGAGGACAGGTTAGCGCTGGGGGTAGCCCAGCAGCCAGCCAAGGAGATGCTGCATCTCTCTGATGCCTCTGGTCTCTTTACTCAATTAAATTTCCATTTGGTAGAATATTCCACATTAATAACATGGTTTTCAGGAATTACAGACATTCTCCTTTCTTGATCTTGGATACAGAACCAAGGTGTTTCACCAGGCCAGTAACAGTTATCCGAAGGTCGGTGGGCTGCTGCATTTACACTATGATTTCCACTTAGTTCTTACCGGCTTTAGAATGAAACACTAACGTTCAGTTCAGTTCATGAAGGAGGAGCTACACTGGAACATATATACCTTGCCCTAGTGAAACACTGCAGAAACACCTTATACACCAACTGACATGCAAAAAAACCTGGAAGTTCATTTCCGGAACAGCCTCCTCTACTAAACAGAGAGTGATACTTGTAAATACCCCCATGCTGCAGATGCAGGTGCAAATTCTCATCACGTGTTTTGTACCACTGATGTGCTGGGTAAAGAAACTACTGTTTTATCAGGTGGGTGTGAGGCAAAACACACCACCAATGTGCTTGCTACTCCATGCAGGAACAGTAGCTGCTTCTGCTGCTAAACTCACTCACTTCTCAAAGGCACACCTTCCAGATCCAAATGCTTGAGAAATAAAAGCCTGACACAAAAAAAGTCAGCAGGGAATCATCAGAACAAAAAGATGCCTCCTTGGCTAGATTCCCATTGGTCTAATCATGCTTGAAGCAGGTCTTACGAAGAAGAGACAGCAAGAACAGGAGAGCAAAACTAAAACTTGTGCTTTTTATGAAGCATGAACCTTTGCAATTTAATAACAACATCTCCGTACTTTTATTTATCAGTAGAAAATGCTCTCTGCCAGAGGGGTTACACAAAGCAGAGTCAGTGGCTTTAATCTCTTTTGGATTAAACCTACCTAGAGGAATGCTCACAAGCCCCTTGTCCGAAAGACTTGCAATGCTTCTAGGGTCAGGAGAAAAACAACATCTTTTGCACTGATCAACTGAACTGCTTTGCACAGCACGGGGGGGGGGGAGAAGAACACTTTCCTGTTAGGCACAAGGGGAGCGTTTATCATAGTTACAAGTCAGCTTAGAGTACAACAAATTCCCAGGTCCTTCAGCATTAGCACTTGCTGCCTTTATCTCTAGATTTAGGAGCTGCGCTTTAAGACTGTACTGTAGTCAACTCCCTACATAATCACTCACACTGCATCTTGCAAAAGGAGCACTGTCAAGAGACTTAGACCAAACATTTTTTTGTCTCATTAAATGTTGGAGACTAACACTGCTATTTTACATTTATATCTACATATACACATGTTAAGAAAGAGAGGGACAGAGCTCACACAAGATTATCCGAAATACTAAGTACAACCTGTGGGCTGATAAACTAAAGGAGCCAAGGAGAGACCTTAAGATGCTCAGAAGTAGTTTGCACATGCACACATTCCTAGGGCTGCATCACTCACTTGAAAGTCAAGCATCAGAACTTCTTCAAAAAAAACCCTCAGACATCTACTTCCCCCTCCTGATTTACTGTAGAACAGTGGCCAGCTGACTGATAATGGACAGTGGCTAAGGTCTGCCTACCATTCCCAAAGCAGAGGCTATAAATTTCAGCCTCTCCCTTCTCCACACAGCCTGCCAACTTTCACATAACTTGTTGGGACTTTGTATCTTTGGAATTTCTCCTCCTCTCCTCATTAAACTTGGCTGAAGCTGGCCAGCAGATCCAAAAGATATTTGGTGGAAAAGCAGGCAGGACACACACATATTGCCAAGAAGCCTCATTTCCTTAGGAAGTCAAGATAAAGATGTGGAATGTCGCAGCAAAAACAGGAGGAGCCCACAGGCAGGTGCAGTTTATGAAACTACAGTTAAACACAGTCAAGAAAGATTATATTTCAAGCAGATATATCCCCTTTAACATAAACAAAAAACCAATTCTCCTGTCTTTGATCTTAATGCCCAAGCCACATTTTAAAGTGCACTTCTGCAAGACAGCAGTACATGCTGGGCCAGGGATCTCTTGCTTGCCTATTCACAGGCAAGAGGAATACACCGCAGACACAAGTTCAGCCTAGATACTCACTAAAATCAAAGCACAATGCTCTGTCATAATCCTCATTGGTTTTTCTCTACCCAAACTGGCAAGAGCACACATGCTCTAGCGCCGTATTGACAGGGTTGCCTTGTTTTCCTTGAGTAGACAATATGTCTGATTCACCAGGGGTAAATTAAGCTGTGCTGCATGTCTGACAGAAATGATACAAAACACAGCCGTGTACTTCTTGCTATTATCTGCACACAAAACATTTCTGTTTCCCATCAGAACTGGAATCTCCTCAGACAGCTCAAACAAACAGATCTCAGTGGTCGGGAAGGCAGCAGCAAATTGCATGTGTTGAGGACACCTGCATGAATGCTCCCCTCGGCTCAGAAGATAATGCTCCATCACTAGAATTTGCACAGGCTACTATTGCTCAAATTCGTGTCAGTGCAGGTATGACCTGTAGATAAGTATCATAATTGTGAAAGCATCCTCACACTACCCACACTGCCTTCACCACTGCCAGTATTAGGGTCCAGAATTCCCTAACAAAGACATATGCTAGCAGTCGTTCATATACATATGAAATCGTATTGTCATTAGTGACTTCCTTGTTAATGCTCACAGCAGGTCTCCAGATGACTGCAGGTACTAAGCTTATGACTAAAGGAAAACAGGCACAGGATTACAGTTAAATGTATGAATATTGCCCACTTGGACTGATGAAGAGTGCCCAAAAGCTGGAATTCAAGCACTTGTCCTACTCATTATAAGGATAGTAACAGACGTCAGTAGCTCACGTAGATGACTTATCCTTTCCTTTGAGTGTGTCAACGCAGTTGCACCATCAGACCAAAGGGAAGAAGTTTTTACAGAAAAAGTCCAGACTTGTCCAAAGAGCTCAAGGCTTGCAGAAAAATCTTCTTAATACACAATCCTGCCCTCTCACTAATGGAAGTCAGCTGTAGCCTACACAGCCTTCTAGTTTCCATTATGCTCTAGTACTAAACGTGCTCTCACAAAGTGATGAGCGGTAACAGATTCCAGTGCCAGAGCTGAGCAGTATAACCTGAGCATCATCTGTTGTGCTGCAGCATTGTTATCTGGTTCTCTCACAGCCAGGTAGGCAAAATTTTAAGGCTGTCTCCTTACAACAAGCAGATACTTCTGCACTCCAAACTACAGCAAAGTTCCCTCTATGTGACCATAAATTCAGTTCGAGTAATCTAAACTACATTATAACTTGCAGAGCATTGGCAAAGCAT
>JBCJKH010047012.1:19986-38034 GCA_039877255.1 Loriculus beryllinus
AGTTCCCTCTATGTGACCATAAATTCAGTTCGAGTAATCTAAACTACATTATAACTTGCAGAGCATTGGCAAAGCATTTTTTCTGCTAGACAGGACAAAAGCCTTGCATGTCAGACCTGGCATAAGCACACAGATGAAAAGAAGGCAGAGGCAACACAGCTTTCTTTGCACTTCCATAACACAATGATCCATGATCAACCTTGAGTATGAAGCCATCTCTTGGCCTCAGCTAAAAAGCCATGCAACAGGAGTACTACTAAAAGAGTACCATGAAGCTGTCACAGTCAAAGCTCTTCCTTCCACTGTTGACAGGTAATAGATGCTGGTGTGGTAGCAATGATGCACTCAAGGGTCTTAAAGGCAAAAGGAAAACATCTGTTTCTTCCAGCCTTGAAACACTCAGGTCCCAAAACAGGCATGTTAAAATATATAGAGCAGTATACCTGCAAGGACAACTGACAGTTGGCAGTGCATGCAGTGCAGTCAGTCTTCCACCCGGGTGAAAAACTTGCACTGAGAAGAAATTGTACGCTGAAAAAGCAAATATAGAAACAAGCATGGATTTTTCTTTCCCATTAGCCAATTTTTTCCCACCAAACACTGTATCAGTGTGAAGCTGCTCTTCTCTGGGACTCAGTAACACAGAGCCTTGGTGCTCAGCACCAGCCCTCTCCAGTGTATCCATGTTGTGTACCATTTCCTAAGCTGCTGTGCTTGGTAATAGCCACAGTGTTCTGCCCTGACTCAAACTGCATGTGGAGCTCCCTATTCAACCTCCTTTTTGCAGCTGCATCAAACCTGACATCCTCTCCTTCCCAAATAAGCTCTTCCACTGATAGTCTTGCCAACCACCCCAGAACTCAGATGAAGACCTTTACCACCCTTTACCCAAACTGGTGCTAGCACTGCTCCAGGAAAGTTTACCGGATCACACCCAAAAACTGCAGATCTGACTCAAGCTGGATGTTAGATGTATTTGCCTTTCTCTGCGATAACACATGACTGTAAGGACAAAAGGCATCATAGAGTTAAATGTCACTCTGCTCTATCAGGACTATGAGCAGGAAGTCTAAGCACTGCCCTGCCACCCAAGGACACAGATGTTGCAACATGTCTGATGCCATGAGCTCCCGCCCCCCATCCAGAGCCCTCACCATGAAGATGGACTGGACCCGTTCTGCCCAACCCAGGCAGCGTGGACCTGATATGTCTGCAGGAGAGCCTGGTTCTAACAAGGACATCAGCCAGCACCACAGGGCTGAGCCTCCCTCCATCAGGGTCATGATAAAGCATGGAAGAACTGTGCCAAGTTCCTGGGCAGGGGCATGCAGCAGAAGTAGTTGTGAGAGCTCAAATTAAGGAGGGAAACAGTCAATTATACAAATGCTCTACAGCTCAAGAAAGGCTGCCCCGCTGGCTGCTAGACTATTGTAGCTCTTTTTGACCTCCCAAACCAGATGTTACAGCTTAAGGGACCACTCTGCCCAGCTCTGTTTTCCTCTGAACTGCAATAGAAAGTTCCCAGAAGACTTCTTTTTTTCTTTTTTAACCTAATCCCTGGAAGAGATCAGAGGTTCACCAGCTTCAGGAGGGACTGCACAGCAGGGCTGTCCACACTGCAAATACCTTTCCTATTTATTCCTTTTCCACATAATGATTCTTTGTTTTGCCAGGTAACTGTTTAACCAAAGACTAAAATGTGGCACAGACAAGTAGCAAGCAAACTCACACTGGAGGGACAAGCAAGCAGGATGCCAGTACTCCCCATAGGAATAATCTAGATTTTTAGTACCATGATCCATTCTCTCCAATTTATACCAAAAGGAAAGGATATGGCAATGGCTTTCGGTAATTCTACTGGCTTCAGGTTTGCTTTGGGTAACTTTGCAGTAAGCACAGGCATGGACTGCTGTGTAAGTACTTTATCAGGTAGCTGCACTGAGTCAGGTAAAGCAGTACACTCATGCCTCCACAATAAAATGCCAGCCCGTATTCAGTATCTCTGGACTGGCTTAACCCAGTTCTGTTACACAGTGCTGTGAGGATCTGTCTTTCCCAGTCTTTTCGCATGAAGCATCGACTTCTTAATGTTTTCATTAAGATCAAAATCCACAGACTGTCTCCACGTTCTCATGGTAAGTAATATAAATATAAATATACATATATGCTATGGTAATCTTTTGGTGGTTATCATTTTTGTTTTCCCCTCATTTTGTCTGCGTGCATGTATGGGAACACACATTTTTATTTATCTGCAGTCTTTCTGCAGACTGGTATTGGATGTGTTACAGACTATGGATAGATCATCCACATGATCGCAGTTTATAACACCACGTAGGCCATAAGATACAGACTCATAAGAATCAAAGTGACTTGCCTACTGCAACAGAAAAAAAAGCAGTCAGCAGAGTTGGGAAGACAGCAATGAATAATTCGGGTAACCTTTCCTGTCTTGGTATGGGAGATGTGCCATGTTTCTCTGCAGGCCTGGAGGTTTTGGTTTGGGGTTGTTAATTTTTGTGCAGAGCACGTACAGAAAGGGCAAGACAGGCAAGCACTAAAAGCTTGTCTGTCTTTCATAAATCAGCAGGATACAGTATCCAGTTGTTTACTTAGCATAATTTTACACAGACTAGACTGGACAAGTCATGAAACACTGGGCACAAGAGCTGAGAAATGCTGCTATTAAAAAAGGCATGCGGAAAACTTTCCCAAGGGATGCCAAGCGTGTGTGTGGGAAGAGGTAGGAGGAAGAAGCAGCAGAGTCAGGGGTTATAAGGAACAGAAAAGAAGGGGTTGTGTTTTTCCCCCAAAATCAGTCACTAAATCTTTCAAGGACAAAAGCATCACCGGAAGGGAAACACAGGAGTGACACTGGAAGCCAACTGTGCACCTGCACAGAAAGCCTCCAAAACAGTTAAGCAGAGTTGAAACGCCTGTTTATGGTGTAATGCAAGTTAACAGCTTAGATGCAGGCAGATTTGCCAAATAAGCTTTGCTAAGATTTTAAATGTTATTTATTTCACAAGAAAATGGATTCTTCTAACTAAACAGTGACTGTCAAATCCTGCAGTGTACTTGTGCTGCATCTGATAACATCGGTCACGGCTCAGCTGGTGTGCTACAGGGCTGCACACCAGTACACAGCAAGGAGCTCACGGGCAAGCAAGTAGAAGGGATCAACACGGACTAGACTGAACACCGTCTTCTCCAAAACAATGCCCCAAAAGGAACAGAGACAATAAAAGGATTAAAGGCAGACTACAGCAATCTCTCAAATGATGCCTCCCTCCATAACATGCATGCAGCCTGAGCTTCACCCTACATATATGTACATCTCAGAGAATAATTTCTGAAGCATGTATACACTGATAGTTCATACTGTTCCCCTTTTACGGTCGTTGGGCTCATTCCAACAACAGAATAGCTTTCAACTGATGAGGACTTGAGGGGGTTTTTATTTGTTCTATGCTCTAGTGAATTTTTTTTCACCCTACATGCTCATCAGCTTCGCCCTCAGAAAGTGAAAATAGGACCTACGTATGCACCATTCTGCAGGAAGACTTACAGATCTTTAGATCTTACAGATCCTTTAGTGCCTCTGCTTTAGTGCTGCAGATGTAAAGATCTATAAAGATCCACGCAATCTTCTAAGCCTTTTCTTAATTTATTTAGAGAGGAGGAAAGTGGAAGAGACAGGAAAGTTTTATGCACATCAACACCCCCCTAACATTTCAGGCAGCAGTACTAACTAGTCATAATATATTCAAAGATCAAGCTGATATCTTCAGCCCACCTCCTCTTTTCTCATCCTTACCACCATTCTTTTCAAAATTAAAATCTCAAGAGAAAACCACAAGAAAAGCTGGGAAGGATGAACAGCATTTCCACAGCACCATGTACGTTACAGAGCTGTGATGTTTCTCCCAATGTCTCTAGTCGGAGGTTATACCACCTTGTTTTCTTCATGCCAACCAAAACTTTTTCAGGAAAGCCGTCACTCCGATTTTGACATCCCTCCCATGCGGGTGATCAAAGCTGTACAGCCCAGAACTGATGTAACCTCGCTGATCCTGAGCAACGTGTGAATTGCAGAACTGGGGCTTTGAAAACTGAAAATTCGGGGTGTGCCCCCAGAGCGTGCCAACACATTAAGCTTTCTAATTTGTCAAGTATTTGGCAAAGCAGGTACTAGATCAGAGGCATCCCAGAAGAAAGTCTTGGATCTGTTCTCAGTGCAGGTTATGCAAAACAATCTGATAAACCCCCCATGGCACTGCCTGTATTTAAACAGAAAAGCATAACACTGCCAGTGACCCATGCACAGAGGCAAAAATTACCTAGAGGTTCTGTAGATGCTCAACAAATACATCACAGTTTCAGTTTTACGGAAGTTTCCACTGAGGCCTCTTTCCCCATGGACACAGATACAGTGTTATCACTGGCCTACAAGCGCAGTTCACCTAATTGCAGCTCCTGAAGCAGGTGGAGAAGGTATATTTGAGGCTGTGGTTCCTTCAGCATTTCTTTCGGGGAGCGCTGACGGTGGCAGTCACTGCCCTTTCTGTTCCACACGCTTTCTCTACCATCCATAAGCCTTCATCTCCAGGCTGGAGATGCGCTGTCTGCCAGCAAAAGGAGGTCCTCATGACACCATTCCTCGAGGAACTGATGATGAAACTTTACGACATGGACATCTCTGTTGGCAACGTCAATCTGAACTACTGCCCCTTCTCCATCATGCCTGGCAACAGGTCTTTTCCAGTCTCACACCACCTTCTTCATAGCAACGGCACAACTGTTTGCAATGTCATGTGCTACACTAGATCAGCAAACCAATCCAGGTTATAAATAACCAGGGGAAAAAGAAAAGCAACAGTATTTTTAACCTGGAACCACAGCCTGCTCACTGATCCAGGTCACCATCTGGTCTCAGGGCAGTTGTGCCGCCACAAGTGTTGGGAAACAGGCAAGGAACCAGCAAGAAAGAGTGGACAGGAATATCCTGTGGCAACATCTGCCACCGAGAAAATGGTACATGCAATGGTATCACTCATGCCTGGTGTTAGGAACAGTATCATCCGTGCCTGGTGTTAAAAACTGGAGCTGACTTAACACGACTTGGAAGAATTTACACCACATTTTTAGCCTCCGCAGGCTCACTGCTTAGAAGCAAAAACACATGAGCTTCACTGGTAGGAACGACAACACTTTCAAGCTGCATGGGGCTAACATTTCCAAACTCCTCCCTCTGATTGCCCTTTAGCCCCTGAAAAAGCATGAGCTTCTGAGATGAAAGTCCGACAATGCCAATGTACAACTGGCTTTTCAATAACGGCCAAAAATTAAGAGTTTCAAAACTTAAGCCATCTCCCACAACATGAGCTCAGCCATACTACGGACAGCATTTTCCAATTGTTTTCCTTTTGCTGTGCAACCTCTCCATTACAACTGTTTGTGATTAAGATAAGCTATTAAAAACAGAGGGAGCGTACAGGACAGCCAATCTTATGGAAGAAGCCTTTGCTGTGCACTGTCCAGCAAGCTGCCCTGTGTAAAACCACTGCACAAATGGAAACGTTTGCTGTGCAAAGAGCATTCACTGTGTGTCAACACACCTTCATTCTTCTCTGGTTTGCCTGCTTGTTAACTGCAGAAGAGCACTGCCTCCTCATGAAGGCAGCCTTTGAAAATCTCCAGCTGAGAACTGATTTTTATCAGGCCATCTTACAAAGCAAGAATGTCTAGCTCTTGGCAGACACAACAGCTTAAGCTAGAGAGGGGCAGTTACACTGCCCATCGATCACAAGCAGATTCAGAGATACGACTGAAGTCCCACCAGTTGACCTAACCCTACCTTTTTGTTTTCCTACCTGTTTACCCAGTACTCCCCAGCCACTCACCTAGGAGCTTGTGTCCTTTTGCAGCCGTTTTTACTTGCTGGCACCTATGCACACACTGAACTGTAACACATTTTGCAGCAACACCCTTGTAGGAGTTTTGCTTAATATAATGAGCTTGCCAAAGCCCTCCTGCCCTGTACAATGCACATGCATTAACATAATTTTTCCCCTAATATCTATAAAAGACTGAAGAGTTCAGAAAAATAAGATGCTTGGTTTGAAGAGGCACAACCTCTCTTCAGAAATGTGATATCAGTCAAGCGTTGCAGATATCACACAGGAGGATCCCATTTGATTTTAAATCTGAAGCTGTTGTTAATTTGTGGATGTAACTCTAGAAAACACAAATAGAATCAACAGGGAAAAACCCATGCTTTTCCTGATCTGTTTTGAAGACATAATTTAAACTGATTGCTTTTTGAACAGCACAAACTGCAAGACATCTAAGGATTCAAGTATAGGCATATATTTTTTATTTCTTTGGCTGGGTTAATTTCCCGTCTTTCCCATCTAAAGCTCCACAGTAAATCCCCCGGGTCAGTTACAACTACTACTTTACATTGCTGAATTCTGCCAGCAATCTGCTCATCATTCCTGCAGATGTTTCTGCTTTCAGACTTCTTGGAACTTTATTGGACCCACTCCTTTGAATAAATATATACCCTTTGTAGGCTGCAAATGTAGCAGTGAAACTACCATCCTCTACGTCAAGCAGCCTCCTCACCTTTTTTGGTACAAGCAAGATGCTACATTTAAGAGAAAAAGGTAGGAAGCAGGGAATCTGACTTTTTTCCCCCCTCTTCTGAGAAGTGTCTGAAAAGGGAGTGCTATGTCTGCTCATATGCCCTGGGACCAGCCAAAGCGATCTGTGAAGAAGACCAGAGGGCCCTGAACAAAAATCTCATAAAGGGCAGACGGGCTGGAGAGGTCAGGTCCTGCAAACAGAAAGCAAACACTCACGTGCAAGGACTATGCCTTTCAAAATAAATACGAGGTAAGCCATATGCCATCTCTTATTATTAAATTTTACCCATATTGTTAATAAAGTAGATTGTTCTTCTGCTCACCTCCGTAACGTCCATGACTTTGATGGCTGCCAACTGACCTGTCTTGACATGTCGACCCTGAATAAGAGAGAGAAAAGTCAGTGCCAGCATCTCACCCATCCCTTCAGCATACACAGAGCAAAACATTCAGACAACAGGTCCAGACACTGGGTTTTCCCCAGCTGCACTGGACCCTTCTGATATTTCATATGAAAAACAACACTCTGGAAGGATTAAAAAAGGGTTTTTTTAAATGTTCTTATACCAATCTTAAAACCCATTTCTTTTTCTCCACATTAAAAGGATGACTACCAAGATTAAGTGCAGACAGATAACATTCACAGCTTCCCTTCTGTTTACTTTAGCAAAGCTCATAGTCGGTAATGATAACTTATTAACATGCTAGAACAGTTAAACTCGCCATACTGCATCTTTTATTTCCATGCACCAGCACCTAGTACCTGGGTGACATACTACTAGGCAAATACAAGCATGCTCAGGGACTTGCAAAAAGGACATTTCTCTTTGTTTTGGTCTTCATCAGTGAAAGAAAGTGAGTTTTCTTCAAGTGATGCATCAGACTTGCAATAGCTCCTTTCGCCTGTCTCACAATAGCTAGACAAGAACAAGACGTTGTCTCCCTTCAGCTACGCCACCATAAGGATATGGTTTCTCAGTACAGCTGGAGCTGAATTACTAGATCCCAGCTCCTGCAGCGTGGAGCTCCAACCCTTCCTTCCCCTGCCTCCCTCCAGCCTCCTGTCACATATTTCTCCTGGGAGCACTGAGCTCCTTCTGGCACTCATCAGATCATATGATAAGCTGATTGAGATCACTGAAATGGCAGAAAGTTAACACAGAAAAAGCAAACTGCAGGGTGGGGCGGGGGATTGCAGATCAGGAAATTAAACTGGTTTGCTCTGCAGTCAGAGCAGAGCCAGAGCTGGCAGCAGGCGGACTGCACGGCTGGGAGGCAGGCAGCACCACGGGCCCCTCCAGCTCCAGCCATGGTTGGGCTCTAACTGGCCTCAGCTGACTCTGACAAAACCCTTTCTTTCTCCAGTATATTTTTACACAAGGTGGGGCCGTATCAATTAGCTGTGCTGTATTTTTACTCCAAACACGCACTTAGAAATGGCCCTAGGATTGGTGTTATCCTGCTCTCCACATGACACCCAGCAGGCTGCCCTGAGACTTCCATACAAACAGCCTGGTCTCGCAACACCTTTCCCAAGCATCGTCCTCAAAGGCTCCTCTCTGAATCAGTCATGCTTGCCAGGAAGAGGTGTGCCCACTACACTTCTTCACTTTTGTCACAAATAACGATAAAAAACACAACAAAACACTGCATTAAAGTCACAGTTCCTTTACCTTTCTTCTCACCAATTTTTAAGTTTCCTAGGCAGAAACATAGCATTCGGTATAGCTGATGGACACCAACAGTGTATTTTTTTTCTTGGACTAAATGCTTTATCTCTTTACAGATTCTTTCAAGACTGGCACCCCAGAACTGAAGCACTCCAAACCACCAGCCGCTTTGGAGAAATCCTGACCCCTTCACACCTTATGATGCCCCTTCCATGAAACCAATGGCCAGGCATACTGCTGGTGCAGCAGAAAGGATGGAATACTGCAGAATTCACAGCCTCCGCTTTCTTTCACAACTCTCATTGCGCTTCTCTCTCCCCTTATTAACCAATCCACATGCTTTCTATAAATAAATCACTGTACTCAGGCTTCTGCCGGCTCTGTAAACTCCCTTTATTGCATGCATTTCTTTTTACAGCTTGGTCTCAAGCTGGTTTTGATTCTGAAACAAAGTTAGGGTCGTAACGTGTGCAGTAGCCACGACTGACCTCACCTTGACCTTACTACTTCTTGAACCAAAGCCTTTCAGCAAGCCCAGGAGAGATGCAACTCCAATTTCCCACCCTGGACCTCTGCCTAATGACAAAAGCCTGTGGTCTTCTCCTCAGGATTTAACATCCCACCAAGGGAAGAGGGGGAAATGTTTTACACCGAGGTGGAAGAACGCGTTTTCTCATCACTGCCCACAGCCATGTGGAAGGAACTAAAAGGCCCAAGGATATGGGGAAGCACAGTCTGAAGTACAAGAGGAATATGCTAAAGATAAGAGAGGAACAACGACATCTCAGAGGAGAAAAGCTCACAACACTAATGAGTAAGAACACTGAGGAAGAAGAAACATTTTCAAAAAGAAATACGGTTCACCATTAATTCTGCAGCAAAGCGGGGGTGCCAAAATGGTGATAGAACATACGCCAAGCACAGAAAGTGACACAGAGAACGAAGCAGCAAGACATCCACAGGATGCCACATATCTTATGGAAAGTTTGCTCTATTTGTCTTTTTAAATCTACGAACTACTGGTGGGCTTGTTATTTCCAGAGAGAAGCCTCAAGCTTCCCAGGGCTCAGCTTCGCAGCTATTCTCAAGACGATGTTCTTCCCTGTGAGACTGGCCCACTCAGAATGACTAACGTGCACCAGCCTAACCATCCTTCCCCTGCAGCTTTATGAGATCCTGCTGGTGCCTCCACTAGACCCTATGAAAACCTGGGCCACGACAGCTACAGCACAGTGCAGTGATTGCTCATGTTTCACTTTGCTGTTTCTGCAGCAGGGATGGGAAAAGCTTCTCCATAACCCTCCTAAGGGACTGGAAAGCAAGGGAACTGCAGACTGTGGGAAGTGTGGGCTGCTCAGTATCCCAGGCCAAATTTAAACACCAGTCATTTCAGAATATTGTTTAAAATTACTCCAAATACCCTTTTCATAATGTATGGAGAACTCATACTTTTAAGCATCTACAACAAATGGGGGGGGGGGGGGTTGCATGACATTCATTTATATGAGAGGGGTAAGAAGACGTTTTGAAGCCACATTCTTTCCATTAAAAACATTTTTAGAGGGAGGGAGAAAGCAAACATCAGAAGCACAACATATAAGCATGAGCAGAGATTTTGTTTGTTTGTTTATCTGCTTAACAGCTCAAGAACAGACTTGTCAAACTATTAGCATGCTGCTAGAATTTTGCTTGCAACATGAAATGGCTAAGCATTCCCATTTCGGAAACTGATCTTCAGATTTTCATAGCCAGATTTTGCCTTGGAAAAATCTGTCTGCATTAAAAACAATAACAAAAATCACAAAGTGGCTGAATGAGACAAAGGAGCTACAGGAGTTGTAGACAGGAGAAACCCTCCGAACTCAGCCTCCTGGGATAACAATTTACTCAAGTCCAACTCCCAGGACACTTCATAAATGTAGTAACCATTAAGGCCCCATCCAGCAGCAACACCACTGGCGAACACTCCAGCAGGACAGCATTTTTCTTGCAGAATGAAGCCTCTGCTTTAGCACTGTCTGGAGTTGCGGCCCCTTGGGGTGTCCTGAGCTCACCCATCCCCAGGGCACAGCAGAGATTCTTGCAGCTGTGTTTCTGGCAAGTACCATTGGAGTATCTGAACAATGTCATCACCAGACTGCAAAACATAACCCATGCTAACTGAAAACATCAGCTTCTTAAAATACTGCTAGATACCAAATACCAGAGGCTGGGGATCACAGGGTAAGTGTCCCCTGGCCAGAAAGTTAAACATGTATATGAAATATTCAATGAAGTTCATAGCAACCTAGATGCATCTTAAGCATAAAATGACTGTTTCCAGAGCCAATGGACTGAGGAGGCGACAGAGGCTGTGCTGCATAGAAACAGCAACAAGTAGTAAAGGTTATGTCATCCAGAGAGCAAGAGTCTGCCCTTTAGAAAGTCTCAGGGTAGGGGCCACAACAAACCATTGCTACTGTCACCTAAGCCTGGCTCCCACCACCATGAAAAAGAGCCCACCAATAAATTCCCTTCATTTAGACCATGTTAAGATTCTGTCAATCAAGATTTCCAAACTACTTGTAGTTTTTTTCGCATCCTCCCTGCCTTTCTTTCCCTCTTTTCATTAATCGATTCATATTAAAGCACTTAATAATCCTCCTAAGGAAGCAACATAAGAATATTTTTAAGACTGCTACTGCAACATTCTATTTTTAAATGGCCTGTTGGGATGAGCATGTCAACGTAGTTGAGCCTGCTGACCCCAAATCTTGTTCTGTTTCTTCTCACGAGGATGACAGAAAGTTCATGTACATACGGAGCAGTTTAAAATACAGCTTTTCTCATCAACACAGCAACACTGCAGCATTTAACTGGATCTTAAACTGAAAGCACTACTTAAGCATATTCCCAGTCATGTCTGATAGCAATATGCTGTTTATTTCTCATCTCAGTGGGCTTTAAGCATGTTGAAAAGCAGAGGGACAAGGGGAATCCTTGGTAGACTGCCAAGATCTGCAGAACATTGTAGATTTCAAACCTACCCACACTCTCCAAGTCAGTTAATACACCTACTTCTTGCCTCTTTCTTTCTCTGCACACATTATTACTGTAAAATTTTTGCTTTGGGAAGTTCAAAGGCAAGCAGTGTTATGTGCTGTTTTTCACAGTATTTCTTTTCCCCCTAAGATGCCTTAATGCTATCAAAGAACTATGCAAATTAAGCGCAAAAGAAATCCTATCAGCTCATTTACCTCCTACCCCCCTGATTACCCAAGATATGTATTCCACAGTAATATAGTTCTCCTACCAGCACAGTTTCTGGCCTGTGTAGTAACGTGCCTTTTGGGGGACTGTTCCTGGAAGTTTGTTCTCCAGGCTAAATGCCATGGAAGCAGAACATGGGGCAACATCACACATTAAGGAAGGAAGGCAGCCTGCGTGACTCATGGACTTGCAAGCTTGGATTATCCTGCGCACTGTACACAATTAAGTCTTTGGAAAAATTCTCCAACCTCCCAAAATCCTGTGCTGACGGTTGTGGAAAGAAGAGCAACTAAGTTGAAAAAATCATCTACAAAGTCATATTTCAGTTTCTACAACATACAAAGAATCAGCAGGGTACATTTAAACATGCTATGACATGAAAACTCACCATGGTACCACCACTTAGTGGTGCTGTAAAATGCCCCATGCCAAACTTAACTTCACAGTTTCCATCTTACTTAGTTGACTCTAAACTCCTACCAGCCTAAGGCAAAAGGCCATGGAGCAATACTCTGCTATTAAGTTGCACACACCAGTGCAATAAATGATACCTTATTATTCCAGTACATGTTTACCATCAGCTCTTTCTGTCACTCGCCAACAAAGAAAGCTGTAGACCAACCAACTTTGTACTGTGAATACTTGGACTCTACAATACGTTTCTTCCAACTCCCCAGAAAGACTAGGTCTACCCTACGAAAAACAACAGGAGTAGTGCTTGTGGAGGAAACAGAACATGCCTTTTTGAGAGGCAACAAGACAGAATGGCACAAAGTGAGAGCAACCTCCCCAGTTAAAAAAAAATAATAAAAGATAAAATTTATATTTTAGACATTTTTACCTAGCTGCATTTGTAGCCAAAATAATGCTGTTCCCACTGATAACAGCATTCTGTAAGCTAAACCATAGGCTCCAGTGATGGACATAAATTTGTAAAAAGAGGGATAATGTTCATCTGGCATGGAAGCTCCTTCTAGAACAAAAATCAGCAAAAAACCTCAGCATAAAAGCCTAGCAAATCACCACAGAAACACATGAGAAGAAAAAAAGGTCAACATTAATGTTCTTTCTTCCTATTAGATGATTTCTAAACCCAAACCAACCAGAAGCTATTAAAGACTCCCACTGTTTAAGACAAAGGACAGGATTCTGTGTTTCCCCTCTGTCTAACTCTTGACTTCAAATGCCTGGAAAGCAGAACAGAAAACAACATACTCTCTTATCCTGCTTTAGATATCCACAGGCTCACTAGCTGTCTATTGAAGAAATAATAATGACAATTTATTCATGCATAGTACTGCATTCTGTGAAGTATGAAAGACGCAGTTATTATCAGTCCTGTACTTCCAGGGACAGAGTGTAAAGATGTTACCCGCTAGTAAGGATAAAGAGTTCCATGCACTGACTTTTTTACTTCAATTGCTAGTTTTGTGGTAGCCTTCCCAGTCCCAAAGATACTGGATACACATTATCAGAGGCATTTCCTTTTCTCAAACAGCTCATTACCTTAATAGGAAAAAGGAAGAGAAGGAGATTAAAAAAAAATAAGAAAAGGATGGTGGTGAAAACCATGGCAGAGAGCCACAATCTAACTTTCCCAGGATCGCAACAGGTTAATGGCAGAACTCAAGAGTGAGGAGGCATCTCTGCCAACTCCCAGCACCCTGACCAGCAGTCCACCTCACCCCACCGATTAGCAGATGTTTTTGCCTAACAGGAGAGGATAGGAAGAGAACTGCAATGGCACATAGTTCTGCCCCTCCATCAGACACCCTAGCCATCCATCACCTGGCTGCTGCACCAAACTTTGTTCTCTGCAAGCAGCCACCAAGGACTTCCTGCCCCAGATTGAATGCTGCTTCTACAAGGACACTCAAGCTAACCGGCTTGAGTCCCCAGCCTGAGAACACCCTCTTCAAGATCCATCCTTTCAGCCACCACCAGGCTATGCCTGACATTTAGTGACATATAGTCACTCATTTTCCCTTATAAGAGTTCCCACCCTGAGCCCTCTCCAAGAGGAGAAAGGCCTCTAACCTTATTATTGCTTTTTTCTGTTTTTAAACATAGCAAATTTAGTTGGGACACTATGAAAAGACACCAAAAAAACCCAAACTAAAACAAAAATAAAAGAATAAAACCAGAGTAGAAGCACACCTCCCATGTGGACACAGTTGGCTCAGACTACATCTGGCTTCCTCTGTACACATCAGCTAAAATCTGCTGTGTCCAGCTCTCATTCAAATCAGTTTTTCACCCTACCATAATGGCTTTACCAGTCACTAAATCCACCTCTCCTGACACTGATTTGTCTCTTCGGACCTCCTGTAGTGGTCTCTTATGCAGAACCATTTTTTTCTTCAACTATAAATAAAAACAAGCCAGATGAAGAACATGAAGAGAAGAATTTAGACCAAAATGACTGAACATATACTTGTGAATATAAGACGACATGGGCTACAGATACAGATGACTTTTTACTGTACACCTCAGAAGCCACTTTCATCACCAAACACCCTCTGTCAGATCTCGCCCACCGACTGAAGGAGAGGCAGGTCTGGTTTGGTGGTATAGTCATAGCAAGTCCTGGTATTTATCAGGTTGCAAGGGCCACCAAAGGTCTCCAAAGCAAGCAAGCCACCACCACAACCACATAGTGCCACTTCAGATGCTTCCACCTCAGACCAAGCGTGGTCCAAACTGACCTGCTACGGATGGTAAGGGCTTTGAAACAACACAGGTGCCTCCTCTAGCTGGGAGAGACAGCAGATAAAGGGCAGAGTCTCCCGATCACTTCACCAGTGTGACACTGAAAAACCTGGATAAAAGAAGCTCAGTGCTGTTTCTCTTTGTTTGTTTGCTTTTTAAATGAATTCATACTGACATTTAACTCATCACCCCTGAATGTGCAAATCTGAGCTCTCTGCCTGAAAGGAGCAATTTACACCTTGTGACCAAGGCCCTTTGCAAACCCTGGCAAGCCTGGACCCATTTCACTCAGGTCACCACCAAGAAGCTGCTGAGAAACCACCTCAGTGCTTTCTGAAAGAGAAGGAGAGTCTTCCCTGGCGAATTTAAGCGTTGGATATATAGAAGTGCCACAAAAGACATACTTCTCTCTGGGGAAAATAAAATCAAAACCACAGTTAGTCCCTGCCTTTCCATGCACAAATGCTGTTGTAAGCAGCTTGCACTCTCCTGGAAGACACTGTCAAGAGGTTATACACCACGAGAGAAGGAAAACCAAGCCCACACACACCCTACCAGTCTTGTTGCATTCAATCTACTGCCAAAAAGCACGGCTCTGAAAGACAGGCAATATCCACCCCAAGGCAGCAAGGGAACAGTACCCATCACCAGTTGGCATCCAGCAGGTATGGACAGCATGCATTCAGCTACGCTGCTTCAAGGGCTTGGCTGCCCTAGGCACCATCCCAAAATGTCCACCAGCCTCCCAGAGGGCACCAGGAGGGATATTAAATAGGAATCAACAACTTCTTTAATTTCAAGTACACTAAACCAACGGAGGAACTAGCCTTATTGTAAATGCAAAAGACCTAGTGGGAGGAGAAGGGGAATGGGAGAACAATTGGCTCCACTGCTTTTATTTCCCTTTTTAATATATTTTGGGGTTTGCTGTTGTTGATTCAACCCACTGGATAAGGAAGAGCCTAACACACACACTACTGTGTTTAGCTGATCCCACAGAGAGTCTCGCCTTTTGTCTAGCTGCACCATGAGACACTAACAAACCTACTGTGTGGGAAGTACCTGAAGCTATCATTGGAATGCTTCATATTAATGAGGGGCAAAGGGAAGGAGAGCTATTTTCATTTGTACATCATTCCACCAGAACAATACAGCCAAGTTGAGCAGGGAAGTCAGGCTGTGCAATGAGTTTTATTTCAACATGGTTAAAATCAAAGACTTCACATCCGCAACCTTTAAAAAATTACAGAACATTGGTAGTAAAGGGAGTGTTAAATATACATTTTATATATGTGTATATATAAAAAAATATAAATTCCAGTCCAACTGTCAGTACTCCTCCAGTGCTACAACACGCAACAAAGAAGGGCTGGAGCTGTGTGGTTTATGGCTTTCTGCTTTTCCTGCTGAGGGCAGACACTGATTGACAACCTCATTCCCTACAAACATGAGCAGTGCCGCTTCCAGCTAGTCACATCTTCTCACCATTATGGACTAGGGAGCTATAATTTACAAGGCAGCAACTGCTGAAATTAAAACACAACTTCTGGGGCACCAGATACACTGAGAGGGTGCTACAAGAGGAGGCACTCTTGCAAAGAATGGGGACCATGTTTTATACTGTGACCCATCTGTAAGAGCAAATTAAGAAATACCTTACCAACTTGTTTGCAAGATGCAAAACACACATTTAGCCTGGAGTTGTGTGTATTTTAATTAAACGAGGGCTTGCACCAGGAGACTTTTTCCAGCATTTTTATCTTCTGATACCTTGCCAAGTACATCTGTGATTCTAAAGAAAGAAAAACCCACCTTGTCCTTGAGAAACTGGCACGTGGCCAGCGAGTGATCCGTAAACAGCTTTGTGTCCACATAAAACTATTTTCAAATGCTCAGGCAGTATTTTCAGACCTCAAACTATTTCTGCTTCATCAGCACAGGAGCCTGACTCAGAAATCCAAGCCTGTACTAACAACCTTTTCTGTACCAGAGTCGCCAGCTACAAAACCCCAACTTCAGAGGTCACTGGGCCCTTTGGTTTTTCACTTATCAGAAAAAGGTCCAAGCCGAACACAGTTCCCTCTCAGTTGCTACCTGGGTAGTATTTAAGTTGTGTTCCCAAAGCCTGTAGCCAACATGTTTATTATATGAAAGGGCCACACGACAGAAAATGCAACGTACTCGACTCGCAGGTTAATCCATGGAGAAGGACAGTGTTCATTAAGGAAATGAAGCTTGTGTGTTCTGATTATTACTTTCAACCAAGTACTCAAGAAGACATCAAGTGACTCGCAAAAGCCAGTCAAAACACGTTCACCGGTCTTAAATAACACACCACGGGCTTTCACAGACCAAGCTGTGGCAAACAAGAAACGAAAGAAATTCCTTTGGAGGACTTATAAAGCAGGCCCATGGTGCTGCTGCCATTGCTGCCAGTCCCCACCTGCCCTGCTGCACACTCAGTGTACAGATATAATGTAGATTAAGCAAAAGTTATTTTGGTGCAAAGGATTTGTGAGGTATCTTTCTACAGGAAGAGCCATCAGATCAATACCTGGGCTCCAAGCCTGGTGTCACTGGCAGAATTTGGGGGTTTTGATCATGGGTCATTTTGCACAACACCAGGCCTGATGCTGAAGGATGGGGTACACCTACCTAAAAGGGGGGACATGATCGTCAAACAAGAGTTTGCAGAGCTCAGGGAAAGAGCTTTAAACTGGATTTGAAGGCAGAAAGGGATAAAAACAGGCTCCTAGAGATAAGCATGGGGGCACCACACCAATGTTTGAGGGACAACATGCTAGTAAGGTCCTTTGGACTGCTGTCTCCATGGAGGCAGGGGATGGAGAACCATGTGACAGCAAAGACACAAGGGTTATTGATGTGTCAGAAACCACGGAAGCACCCAAGAGCAGTCACATGGGAATTACAGCTTTCTTGCACCAACTGAAGTACATCTACACCAATGCACGCAGCATGGACAACAAACAGCAGGAGCTAGAAGTCATTGTGCAGCTCTGGAAAACTAGGGCGCAGATGTCGTCACAGAAACATGATGGGATACCTTGTACAGCTGGAGTGCTGCAATGGATGGCTATAAGCTCTTCAGAAGGGACAGGCAAGGAGGGAGAGACAGTGAGGTAGCAATGTACATCAGGGACTATTTTCATTGTCTAGAGCTTAATGATGGTGATGATAGGGTTGAGTGTTTGTGGGTAAGAATCAGGGGGAAGGCCAACAAGACAGGCATCATGGTGGGAATCTGATACAGACCACCCAACCAGGATGAACAGGTAGATGAAATATTCCATAAGCAGTTAGGAGAAGTCTCACAACCTTGTTCTCATGGGGGGACTTCTGGAAATACAACACAGCAGAGGGGAAACAGTCCAGGAGGCTCCTGAAGTGTGTGTAAGATAACTCCCTGATGCAGCTGGTGTGGGAGACAACTAGGGAAGGCACCCACTGGACCCGCTGTTTGTGAACTGAGAAGCACTTGCGGGTGATATGAAGACTGGAGGCTGTCTTGGGCACGGACATCACAAAATGGTAAGAGTTCTTAATTCTTGGAGAAAAGAAAGTCAGCAGAACTGCTGCCTTGGGCTTCCAGAGGACAGCCTTTGGCCTATTGAGGATCCTGGTTGACAGAGTCCTTTGAGAAGCAGCCCTGAAGGGCAGAGGAGTCCAGGGCGGCTGGACATTCAAGAAGGAAATCTCAAAGGCACAGGAGCAGGCTGTCACTGTCCCCATGTGCAGAAAGATGAGCTGGTGGG